>JANAVB010016500.1:0-35928 GCA_029216955.1 Iris pallida
GTATTTGCACACTTTAAAACTATGTGCGGAACCGTGCTCATCCAGAGGCCTCTATTGCTAAATCAGTACTTTTGGAAGAATGCATGACTTTTTGTTCAAAGTATTTGGATAATAATGTGGACACTAGAATGAAACGGCGAAGAAGAAAATGATGGAGGGAATAAATCTGGTCCTATTGTAGGTAAAGAGGTGCACTTTCTACTTGACCCAGTCATGCACATACAAGCTCATCGATATGTGCTTGCCAACACGGAGGCAGTGGCACCATTCGTTGAGTAAGTTGTGCAGCTTGATTAATACCTTTATTTGTATCCTCTCATTTAGTATGAAATTTATATATATTTCGACATCTCTATAGAAAACATCTTGCTGAACTTGCAGTAAAATATCCACATGCTTAACAACAACACCTTGTTAGTCGCCTTCACAATGAACAATTTGGCACTTGGTTAAGGAACATGTAAGTGGATATATCCTTTTTTTGGTACTTTGAATAAAATAACAAATTATAAAATGGTCCTTTTATATCATTATTGAACTTCTGATTTAATGATTTTGAAATGTAGGTGAAGGGTTTACAAGGCGATGTACAAATATCAGAGGAGATAAGAAGCTTAGCTTCGGGTCCTCTTAAGGATGCATTGAGATCGATTTAATTCATACATTATTAACAGTTTTAGATTTCGAACAAAGAAAGTTGATATTCGTAGAAAAACTCAAAACAGTGGAGTCCTGTCACGACCCGCTCCCAATTTTGGGATACGAGTACGTGGCCAAGTCCAGCCTACGCGCAGCATCGGCGGTTAGTACGCTGTCTATGATAACAATGGTCCACAACAAGCACAACACGCATATATCATCCACAACTAAGCCAGCAAAAATCACTAAAATAGCCAATAGTCTCAATATTATAATATATAAAATCCACTACAACTCAGAAAGTCTCGGGAACAAACCCGGATAATAGAAAATAAAATAGGCAACTAACTCCATAACTATAACTACTAACTAATGCGAATCCAAGGAAGAAAAATATGCTAATTCGCATCAGTGCTGGAACCGGGTACGCCAGTGACATCAGTGTCTCCAACATACTCACCGTAAACCTCTGGACAGATCGCGTCGTCTACAACTGAAAAAATGGTTATCCAGTCAGGATTGGAACAAGTACAAGTCTAAACCAACATGATACAAGTACAATATAAGTAATAAAACACTAAACATGGAAAGTAAGAATCAATGGAAATAATGAACAATATGAACAAGAAATCATGAGATGGAAGAACTGATAAGAAAAGTAACAAGCATGAAAAGTAAAGAGACTCATGTAACCACTCGTAGTGCACGTGTCGTGAGAAGTACAACGTTCCTACACATGGACGGCTTGGGCGAACGATGAGGTTATAAGGCCCGCCCCCGTAACCGGGAGAGTTGCCAACGATACCATCTGGGCTTTGTCCACGTGCCTAGTAATTGTACCCCTCCAATATCCATACCTCACAATCACGAAAATACGATCACGATAAAGATCAAGATAACAATGAGAAAACATGATCAATAGTCAAACACTCAACTCTCGTGTGTGTAACAGTCAAGACACAGAAGATAGCATGTATAAGTGAAATACGACAATATAAAGTAAATGCACATGAAGGTGTCAACAAGTACTTGCCTGAACTCTTGGACGGATTGATTTCACAAGTTGAAGACATATGAACTCCGGCCTAGAAGCTATCAAATCAAGCCATCATCCCACGAACCCCGTCGCACAAACAACCACAAGTTAGATATATAATTCCCACTCTAAAAATCCTAGAAAGTGGCTAATGGGTTAAATCAATTAATACTATTCTAATTCTGGAATAAATCATCTAAAATCCTATTTTAACCTATTTAATTCTAAAATAATAATCTACACAAAATATTTGGCCAAGGAAGTCACGGTTCCAAATTTGGGACCCGTGGCACGCAAACCGAGACATACTGTTGACTAACTGGTCAAATAATATGAATTCCAAGTTTGAGTGTGCAACATGGTAGATTTCAGCGCCATGAGTGCACTGGAATCGACCGTGCCGCAAAATCACGATTTGGTCAAAAGTTATCGCCATTATGGCTAACCATGACCAAATCGATGAACCGTTGACCAAATCTGACTTCTATGAATAAAATAAAATAATAGATGAAACTCTGAATTTCTGGAAAAATTATATGTTTTAGGGCTCGGTGTCAGCTTTCCAAAACTTCAAACGGATCGCAAAACGGAGTTCGGGATCGCTCGGAATCTCGAAAACCGTGCGATGTGTAAATTTTTGGACCACCGACACTCAAATAATTATTCAGAAATTCGAGGACAAAATACCAGAAAATAAATTATATAATCAGAAACCTAACCTCGATACGCTTCCAATAAAAAAAACGGGACGCAAAAAGGATGTCTAGATCAACGGCAATCGCTCCGCGAAGTCGAAGAATCCCTATTGAACTCTCCCACAAAAATCTGCTGAATAAATAGGGTTTCGGAAAAACCTAAACTATATACTATATATATATAGGGTGAGAGCTGCTAAGCCGTTAGCGAGTCGGCTTCGGACTGCCACGTGGCAGCATCTGAGCCCACCCGCTGGGATCCAACGGTCACAGCTTGCCCCGGCTCGGCTGAGCCAGCTCATCAAGTTCGAGCTTGGCTTCCATATTAGGAACCCACGTGGCTCACCCAGACGCTGACGGGTGGGCCCGCACCCCGCACGCCAGCGGCTGACGTGTGGGCCCCCGCTCGGCTGACTGTGTATATATTTTTAGAAATAGGTTTTTAATTACAGAAAAATAAATAAAAAATCAAGAAAAATCCTAAAAATTCCAAATAAATCCCAGAAAATTTCTAAAAATTCCTAGAAAAATATAGAAAATATTTTAAGGGTTCTAGAGCCTAAATAAATTCTTGACCTCAAAAATTCCCTCGGGTGCTCTCACAGAAATTCCTAGAAGCTTAAGTAAATAATGAAACCACATATAAAAATTATCCAAAAATCTTCATAAAATCCCAAAAATTCTAAAATGGTGAAATAATATTCTAGGGGCTATCTAGAGGCCCTAAAGACTATATACAACCTAATATCCTTATATCTAACTTATAGACTTAGGCCAAAAATCTTACGATCCCACATCAACATCCTAGCTAATAATTGATTCTAACTAAAATAAAAAAAAATCTCCAAAGTAGAAAATAAATTCTAGGAGCCCAAATGCTACAAGTCCTCCTCAAAGCTTAACAAATGAGTTATTCTAGTCGAAAAGATAGAAATCCTCTTCCAGGAGATGTTACATTCTACGGACAGCTAACAGACATCATTGAAATTAAATATTTAAATGGCATGAAGTTTGTGTTATTTAAGTGCAATTGGGTTAACCCACGAGTGGGCCGAAAATTGGATGAGTTTAACTTTACTCTAGTAAACTTCAATCATTTGTTATACAAAGAGAACAGAGTGAATGATGAACCTTATATCTTAGCATCCCAAGCAGAACAAGTTTGGTACATTCAAGACCCTCTAGACCCCGATTGGCATGTTGTTGTTCAGATGTCACCACGAGACACATTTGACAAGTACTTAACAACTTTAGAAGATTCAGAAGTTTATAGAGTGGAACCTTATAGCATGCAACATTTGGATGAAGCTCATAATGGATCTTGGGTTAGGCAAGGAGTGGAGGGCTTGGTTGTTGACACGACTAATTGTGATGGTGATGATAACCAAGACGAGATTGATGATGAGCAGCAATGATCCTTTCTTGACCATCCTCCTCACTTGTCCAATCATATTATTGGTAGTCTGTGACCATTCTATTGAAATAAATTGAAGCGGTTGAATATTCTGCAGATCTAGTTCAAGATTGAACCCAAAAGGTTGCCCAAAACTCTCTATAAAAAGCAGTCTTCAAATATTCTAAATTATTTTGTTTGAATATTTTTTTTGATACTGAACATATATTGATTTGCTAGTCAATCTAAATTGTTCTTCAAATTATTCTTCAAATATTCTGAACATATATTGATTTTGGGAGTCATTCCAAATTGTTTAATTGACTATCAGATTTCTGATACTGTGTACTACTCCTTTGCACCATTGCACTATTGTTGTGTTCTTCATGAACATAATAATACCAAAACTCTTAAATATTAAACTAGTTGCTGTGCACTTTTGTTCTTCAAATAACTGCACCTGGTTCTAATTATTGGCTGTAAACTGTTTCAATTCTACAAAATACAAACTGGTACTCATTGACCGATCTCAAATCTGGACCATCACCCTTTGATCATTGATACTGCTGATGTTCATCCTATAACTCTGATACTTCAAACTATTGCTAGTTAATTTGATAGCTATAAATACAGTGTATAGAATTCCAGACTTTTGGTTAAGTTTTGTTTCATGTGCCATCCTTATATTTCGGATACACTAAATGATCTACACACTGCACACAAAATCTGATACACTAAACTAACTTGTTGTGCACTGGTATTTAATTTGATAGCTATAAATACTGTGTATAGAATTTCAGACTTTTGGTTAAGTTTTGTTCGATGTGCCATCCTCATGTATAGAATACATCTATTTTTGCATACACTTTTCATGCTAGTAGTGTATGTACATGCTGTTCACACCTAGGTATAACCTTACAATAGTATAACTAGCCAATACTGGTATAACTTTATGCCATTTGATTATGCACTTAGTTTCTAGCCTAATAATACCAACTTTACTTATTTGGGTGATTTTTTCTCATTTATTTTCAGGTCATAGATGGAAAAATGTCAAATGTTAAGAAACTGTTTATCAAGCCTGGGACCGTAACAGAATATGAGAAGAAAAGAATGGACAATATTGCTAGAAATAAAATGAAAATGGATGCTTTGAAATTTCAAGAAGCTTCAAATCTTGTGATGAATTCCAAGAAGAATATTCCTACAAGTTCAAGTAAGATGGGAAAACGAAGTACAATTGAAAGAGATAATGAACAAAGAGTGCTCGACAATGATGATTTTCTTAGCGGGGAAGGTAGCAACATTAATGATGAACCTCCTGTCCTTAGAGTGAAAAGGGTAATAAATTTATTTTTTTTAATTTAATAATCTGTTGGAACATCGGTCATCATTTATTATTTTTGTTCTCTTCCAGGTTACAAATGGTCCTACTCGTAAGTCGTCTCGTGTTGCCCATGAGTTGGATGATGGTAACAATATGAATGAAGAATCTATTGGTGCTAAAATAAAAAAGGTAAATAATTTGATCATGAATTAAATATTTTATTCACTAACTTGTTAGACTGATGCTATTACTATATGTGTTATGCATTTTCAGATTGTACACAATGGTCCTACGCGTAAATCATCTCGTATTCTCCATAATATGGAGGATGTTGTAGCAAAGGGGAAGAGAACATTGGATCCTCAATTAGAACCTTCTTTTATGGAGGATATCTTGGGCAGTCCTGGATCAGCATCTCGGTGCTTTGAGGAGAGCGAAGATGAGCCGGTAGATAATACACCGAAAGGTAAGTATTCGCCAACTCTCGCACTCAACATATCAATTCTCTGTTATAATGTAGCATCAACATAATTAAAAACATTAAGCATGCCTATCTAGGTATTTAGTTAGTCTAGGTATAATCTTGCATCAGCTGGGCTTACGTATAAAGAAAGTTCAAGCCTATTTGAGTCTCTAAAGCAAGTTTGTTGTTCAAAGATACAACAAGTCCTCAATGCAAACGTTCAATTTTGAAATTAAACTACTGTTGGCCTCAATGCATCAGCTGGCCTCAATGCAGACGTTCAATTTTGAAATTAAACTAAAGGTATAATCTTGCATCAGCTGGACTACTAAAACTCTATACTCCCGGTAAACATATCTTCTTATACCATGCAAACGTTCAATTTTGAAATTAAACTACTGTTGGCCTCAATGCATCAGCTGGCCTCAATGCAAACTAAGGTATAATCTTGCATCAGCTGGCCTCAATACAAACGTTCAATTTTGAAATTAAACTACTGTTGGCCGATCAATTGGAGAGACGGGCATGTTTAATAGGGGACTTGAACCCACTGTTTTTCCTTTTTCTTACATTTTTCCTTCCTTTGCTTTTCCATTTTAGTTTTTCCCTCTTCTATTTTTACATGTTGTATACAATGTATATAATGTATATAATGTATAGATGCATGTAAGTATGTAATATGCATGAATGACATGTATGTAATGAAAATAAGTATATGTATGCAACTTAATGATATGCGAATGGATATAATGCATGAACTGAAGTATGCATGTATATGGGATATAAAATATATATATATATATATATATATATATATATATATATATATATATATATATATATATATGTGTGTGTGTGTGTGTGTGTGTGTGTGTGTGTGTGTGTGTGTGTGTGTGTGTGTGTTAAGGTAATGTAATGTATGTATTCACATATATTTTGAGTTAAATATATGAGTTTGTATGCATATATTATATGAATGCAAGTATGCAGGAATGAATGTAATATAATATAGAGTATGCATATATGAATATAATGTATGCAAGTATATAATGTATTCAAATATGTATGTATGCATCTATGTATGTATAGGTGCATGAATGAATGCAAGTATTCATATATGATATGTATGTAGGCATGTATGCAATGTATGTATGTATACATGATATGTATGTATGCATGTATGCAATATAAGCATGTATGAATGTATACATGTATGTTGTGTATCCATGTATGTATGTGTGGATACATGAATCAAGTATGTATATAGTGATAACATGAATGAATGAATGTATAAATGCATGAATGAATGTCATATATGAATGAATGAATGAATCGAAGGTATAAGTAAAATATAATACATTGTAATGAATGTTAATATATATAATGTATAAAAGTATGTATGTAAATGTGCATGAATGTATATATCTATGTAACTATGTAAATATGCATGATATAACATATGCCTATATATAAATATGTATGTAATGTGGATATGCATGTATGTATGAAGGTATGTATTTATATATAGTATCTATTTTATATTATGCATTATTGTGGTTCACATTGCCTTGTGATTGTGTGAGTGCTAGCCTAGGCTTGGTTAGACCTAGTAAGACTTGTTAGACTTGTTTGGGCTAGGACTTGACCTAGTTGACCTAGTTTGACTAGTGTGGTTGACTAGAGTTGACCAAGGTTGACTTTAGCCTAGATAGACCCCAAACATCATGTAGATGCTTTGTAGCAGTCTATTTTACTATTTTGGACATGTAGTGACTTGTACTGTTCTATAGGAGCCATATACCACTCCTCGGACAGTATATTCTCTTCAGATATTCAGGATACCAGGCGAGTACATTCTCTGATCATTTTATATCTTATTTAGGATTATATTTCCTGCTTTAGATTACTTTACTTGATGCTGACACGTTGGTAACACGGATTAGTACTATAAGGATCTTGTCGTGCGATGTTATCCCCTTAGCGGGTACATCGGGTATTTTATGTTCGTGTACTTTATCGTGAGCATCGTGTACTCCTTGTATTCGTGACATTCGTGTATAAATCGTGTGAAATCGTGTACTCTCATGTGTGTAGAAGCATGGAAAAAATGGTGATTCTTATGCGGCCCTGAATCAACATGAAACTCCATGCGGCTCAAAACTTGGGGAGTTTCATGCGGCTCAAAAAGCTTCATGCGGCTCAGAAAGCTCCCTGCGGCCTTATGCGGTTCAACAAAATCTGCCTGTGCAGCAGGCCATTATTACTCTGACACAAAGGCGACGGCTCTGACAGAAATGATGGCTCTGACATAAAGACGAGACGTGACATGCTCCTAAAAAGACGAGAAAATCTTCATGATATCTGACACAATTCATAAATTCCAAAGAAAGTTCTTTATGCGGATCGCCCATGGGACCACTCTCATGCGGCTCGGGCATGAGACAACCCTCATGCGGCTCGGATATGAGATAACTCTCATGCGGCTCGGATATAAGACAACTGTGAGCCCCTGTTTTTCAAAATTTACTTAATTAGTGTTAATTAATTATTAATGTCATATTTAGCCTTAAAATATTCATTATGATTTTTAGGAATTTTTCTAGAATTTTTAAATGAGTTTTAAATAATAAAATATTATTTTGCAATTAATTAAAAAGTTTTAATATCATTTTGTAATATTTAGAATTGTTTTAATATAGTTTTATAATTTATTAAATTATTTTAATTGTAGTTTGTAATAATTAGAATTGTTACAGTGTTAGTTTGTAAATAACTAATTGTTTTTAATGTGGAATGCAAATTTTATATTTGCATTTAGTGACTGTTAGGACCTACTTGTAATTACCTAAACTACGGGGACCAAAATGTAAATCCTATTCTACCCACCCCCGACGACCCAGCTGCCCCCCGACTGCCCGACGACCGCCGTCTCGCCTGCCCCGGCCATTTCCGGCCGCCCAACCGGCCTAGGACCGACTCGACCCCCCTATAAAAACCTCCTCACTCCCCTCAACTCGACCACCACCACTACGACCTATCTCCGCCTACCACAGCCCTAATTCTTCCCCAAACCCTAACCGAAATCCTAACTCTGGCCATCTACCCAAATCCACCCCCACGACGACCGTCACCGCCCCCAACCACCATCAACTGACACATCGTGACGAGGCGAGTCGATCGCCACCTGAGCGCCACCGCCCCATCGCCTCCTCCGCCGTCCAGCACACCCGAAACCCCCTATTGAAGACGGACACGTAAGTTGCAGCGTCCAAACGTGTCGTGCGTGTCTCGAATCAACGTATATGGTTCGTCAGGACACGAGGACCCTAGTCCAGTGCTTGGACACGCGAATCAATACTCGTGCGTGTCGTAAATAACCCCGACACTTAGACTCTATGTCCCAAACTGTCAGGACACAGTTTCGATTTATTGGATTTACTGTTATAATTACTTAAACCTAAATAAATGAAAACAGACCCTAACCCCTAACACAAGCTCGGGCTGACCCCCCTGGCCAGCCCGACCAAGTCTGAGAACTCGACCTAGTGGGCCGAGTTCGAGACCCCCCCCCTTTGTGCTGTTGTTCCTTTTCCTTTTCCTTTTTCTTTTGTTTTTCTTTTTTTTATTATTTATATATATATTTATATATATATATATATGTATACATGTATTTGTATATATATATGTATTATTATATTTTTTATATCTATATGCTGTATTTATATATATATATATATTTTATATTTAGTACTTTATTATATTATATATGTATATATATATATATATATATATATATATATATATATATATATATATATATATATATATATATATATATATATATTTTTATATATATATATATATATATATATATATATATATATATGTTCATGTGTATATATATTATTATATATATACTATTATATATATGTATACCATATTTGTGTATATATATATGTATTTTATAGTTAAGTATTTCTAATATATATATATATATATATATATATATATATATATATATATATATATATATATATATATATACATATATATATATATATATATATATATATATATATATATATATATATATCCATTATGTAAATATCTATATATTTATATGTATATATAAATATTGTAGTTATACATTTTATATATGTATTTCACTATACCTAGTGTAAATTATTATTATGAAAATATATTTGTCATATTTATATGACCACTATGTATAATTTTACCTTGTTAAAATATTAATATTTATTTATTTTTACCTCTTTGTTGTATTTTAATTACTGCAACCATTTGGTGTCCAAGCCTAGCATGGGTTTTTGGGGCTCAAATATGTTTTCCCATATTCAAGACCTGTACAAGTCATATTGGACTTGATTCATGGCCTTGGGTCCTGTATTTGAACTTTGGTTCAAATTATGTACATGGACAAAATACGTAGATAATTAATTATTTAAATTCAATTGTGTGCCATGCTGTTTTGGATTTCTAAAAATACTTTAATTGCTGTTAAAATTCTGGAAAAATAGTATTTAGATACTATGTTAATTTAGCTAATTTAGTATAATTTTTACAGTATTTAATTTACAGTTTTGCCACTGTTTTGGCATATGAAACCAAAACTCATTTTCTGTGTACTTTGGAAAACTGATTTTTATAAAATACTTGTACTGGTTAATAAATTTCAGAAAAATTATAATAAATTTCTATAATTAACAAAGATCATTTTGGTACTTTATTTTATGTAAGATTAAGCTTTTTGTCTATCTCAAAAATTGTTGGAACACAATGTTCATTTGATTTATTTATTGAATAATTACGACTTGTAACTTTTTGTGTTATTTTGAGTTATAGCCGTGTTAAACCTCACCCCTCACTAGTGTAAAAACCCTAGAAAGTTAGTTATAGTAGTGTGTCACCCCACATTGGTCTCCTATGCTAAAGTCATCATTTTGGCTAGGTGCCCAGTCACAAGTCGTATTTCACCAATTAGTGTCTTAGCGTTTTAGCTTAGTGTAAAAATTAAGTTTATGTATTTATTTCTACAATGACGAGTTACCAGACATCTATAGCACTTTTATCGCAGCTTACTTTGCTAGAGGCAAGTACTTTCTACAAACTTTACATACTATTACATCAATGAACTGCAAATCCAACCATGTTAAATGCTGATCCTTGGGGTAGCAAGTTAAATATTCACATATTGTACTTTCAGTTACTACCATGCTTAGAACAGTCTTTATGTATCTCTCACATGATTAGAACCTGGGTTATGGGGAAACTGTTAGTAGCGTACGTGATCATGCCCCCTTACTCGTACGTACGTACCGAGCATGGTTGACATTTTATATGTATACCTTGTCGTAGGTGCACCAGCTGTATTTGTACGTATGTGCATCTGTCGCTTGTTTTACTTGTACGGAAGTACATTTTATATACTTGTACCACAATACATTTTACACCTATTGGCGATCACGTACCTGCTACAGTTTTAAACATTACATATACATCTGTCTCTATGACATATGTATCCTTGCCATGATAGACTATATGATGCACGTTTTCAGTTATTCCTCTTATGTTCATTTCCATGTTTCATATGCTAGTTTGTTAGAATCAGTACTTGCTCCCGTCCTGACAGGATAACGTTGTAGGTATCCTTACTGAGGAGGAGTTACTCTGCGACTCATATTATGGAGATACTGTCGAGGACCCGGCTTTGCTTTACGTGGATGTTCCTGCGGGGAACCTCGCCTAGTTGTCTTTTTGCTTTAGACTTTTGAGAGTAGTCATGTATTAGACTACGTATTTTGTAACTGGACGTGTATCCAGTTTTACATTTCAGACTTGTACTTGGACTTATTTCTATATGAGACGACTTTTGTGTTTGGAGCATTTATGACTTTTATTCACTTATAGAACTGTTAGCACATTTAGTTTTATCCTGTTATCTTTAGAACAACTTACTACGTTTTATCTCAAGCGTAGGCTGGACATGACTCGGCCCGGCCCAACAATTTGGGTAACGGGTCGTGACATGTTTTTAGTGGTGGCCTATGCAGGTCGAGACTAAAATGTTTGGTTACGTTATTGTACCAAGCATGCCTGCAATTAGGAACTTAAGGTAATTAGACAACATTAGGAATGACGCTTAGAACACCTAGAGGAATACTAGGATTGCAACATAGGAAATACATCACATGCTTGCTATTATAATTAGATTTCCTTGTCTATGATTGCTTACTTTAAACAAGTCCTTATAAGTCCTTTTATTTTATATTAGATGGTGCTTACTCGTTCATCCCAGTACGTCACACCTGAGAATGACGCACTACATATCCAGTCAGCTGACCAGTTGACTGATACACCCCCACCTCCACCTACCACATTCCCCCACTCCACAGATCCACAAACCCAGATGCCTCCACCACCTTCCACATCGCAGTCCCAGTAGGACCCGATACTTCCACCACCCCCTATCACTATACCTACCCAGGCTTCCGTCACACTCGACGGGAACCAACTGCTCACTCTGATCCAGGGGTTCTTAACGACCCATCAGGAGTAGACTACCCTACTCCGCCAGAGCATGGAGCGTTCTGAGGAACGTACGTGGTCCCACCACCTGTAGAGCCACGACAGAGAGCGGGGACGATCAAGGACTTCATGGATCTGAATTCCAAGGAGTTCTCACGGACTGAGGGCATAGTAGTAGCAGATGATTGGCTAGACTCGGTAGAGAGGAAGCTCCTTGGAGTTAGGATGCCGGATGACCTCCAGGTCGAGGCAGCTAGATTTCTGCTGATAGACTTGGCGGGAGTTTGGTTCCGGAATGAGCCATTGTTTGCGAGAGGGAGGGCCACTTGGGATCAGTTCAAGACCCAGTTCAAGAAGAAATTCTTCTCGACCACTGCTAGAGTAGCCATGGGGCTACGATTCCAGAACATCCAGCAGGGGAACCGTTCTGTTGATGAGTATGCGGCAGAGTTTTGTCGCCTGAGCCGTTTTGCTCCTAGTCTGGTTGCAGACCCAGAGGAGATGACCCAAAGGTTTTGCCATGGTCTAGTTCCAGACATCGGCATTCTTATAGTGGTAAACGGTACGACTGACTACTACCAGAGCCTAGAGTTGGCCCGGAGCATCGAGGAGTGTCTTCTGTCTAGCAAGAGGTTGGCTTCTGTACATCATGAGGGATCGTCCAAGCGTCAGGCTTTCCAGCAGAGAGCACCGACGTCGCTCCAGCAGACATACCGTTCCCCTACATTACATCACCCGACACCGCCGATTAGAGCCCCGGGACCCCGACAGCAGCAGAAGGGAGCTATATGTTCTTTCTACGGAAGACCAGGGCATGATTACTCCATCTGCAGGAAGAGGTTGAAGCAGTGCTTAGTTTGTGGGTCTGCCACCCACATGATTCGGGAATGCCCAATAGCCAAGGGACCTAGAGGGCCACTCCCGACTCAGCAGCAGAGGTTTGGGCAGCATCTGCAGCAGCAGAAGGGACCCCAGGGGAAGCCTTATAGCCTAGCCCTTGAGCCGGAGCCGGAGCAGGTTTTGGAGCCAGATTACCTAGCTGACGTCATCACAGGTCATGTTTATTTGCATACTTTTCTAGCTCTATGCTTGTTTGATTCTGGTGCATCTCATAGCTTCCTATCATTAGAGTTTATGCATAAATACCATCTAGTAGCTACACCTACTGCGAAGATTAGTAGAGTGATGACGGGAGGAGGACCAGTGCCTATTAGAGCTATCTATAGATGCTCTATTTTTATAGCCGGGAGAGAGTTCAGGGATGATTCTTTGTGATGCCACTCCCCGGTTATGATATCATATTGGGGATGGACTGGCTTAGCTATGCCCATGCATCTATATACTGTCATGAGGGTAGTATTTTGTTCAGTCCTCCAGGCACAGCACCATTCAGTGTCAGGAGGACAGGGCCGGAGATCATCCTAGAGCCGAACTGTTGTGCGACAGTTGGGGACGTAGCACCGCCACACCCTATCATTAGGAAGTTTATGGATGTATTCCCAGAGGATCTTCCAGGGCTTCCGTCGGACAGAGATGTGGATTTCACCATAGATTTAGTACCGGGTTCATCACCAGTATCCCGGGCTTGCTATAGAGTGAATCCCAAGGAGGCCGTAGAGATGAAAGAGCAGATTGATGATCTGTTGAAAAAGGGTTTCATTCGATCTAGTGCTTCTCCATGGGGAGCGCCAGTGCTCTTTGTGCCTAAGAAGGATGGTACAGTTCGGTTGTGTATTGACTACCGGACGTTGAAAGCCATCACCATCAAGAACAAATATTCTCTGCCCAGGATAGATGATTTGTTCGACCAGTTGAGTGGGACGAAAGTGTTTTCCAGGATAGACTTGAGATAAAGGTACCACCAGGTGAAGGTTAGGGCAGCAGACATCCAGAAGACGGCGTTCAACACGAAGTACGGGCAGTACGAGTTTCTGGTGATGCCATTTGGTCTCACAAATGCGCCAGCTGTCTTTATGAATTTGATGAATAAGACATTTCACCAGTATCTGGATAAGTTAATCGTAGTGTTTATCGACGACATCCTGATATACTCGAAGACGCCAGAGGAGCATACAGAGCACTTGCGAACAGTTTTGGGGATTCTGAGACAGGAGAGATTGTTTGCCAAATTGCCGAAGTGCGAGTTCTTTTTAAACCGAGTGGAGTTTCTCGGCCATGTAGTTACTGGAGAGAGAATCTCGGTGGATCCCAGGAAGATTGTTGCAGTTGAGACATGGAAGGCTCCGACGTCAGTTTCAGAGATCAGGAGCTTTCTGGGTTTAGCAGGCTATTATAGGAAGTTCGTCCAGGACTTTGCTAGGATAGCTGAACCCATGACGAAGATGACGCGAAAGGACGCAGAGTACATTTCGTCAGAGGACTACCAGGCAGCATTTGAGGAGCTGAAGAGGAGGCTGACGACCGCTCCAGTTCTGACTTTACCTTCAGGTTCTGGAGGTTTCACCATTTACAGCGATGCTTCAGGAAAGGGGCTAGGATGTGTCCTACAGCAGCATGGAAAAGTGATTGCTTATGCATCTAGTCAATTGCAGACTCATGAGCGAAATTATCCTACCCATAACCTAGAGTTAGTTGTGGTTATCTTTGCACTCAAGTTATGGAAATATTACTTATACGGAGAGCGTGTGGAAATCTTTACTGACCACAAAAGCTTGAAGTATGTGTTCACGCAGAAAGAGCTGAACATGAGGCAAAGACGATGGTTGGAGTTGATGAAAGACTTCGACATCGATTTACAGTATTATCCCGGGAAGGTAAATGTGGTGGCGGATGAGCTGAGCAGGAATCCGATGGCATGGTATCTGATGATATATCGACATTTGCGGAAAGATCTGGAGAAGCTCGGTATCGAGCTAGTTCGGCCAGGATCAGTGATACAGATGATGGCGCTTGACATTCAGTCAGGTTTGATGGAGCAGATCAGGGAGGCACAGTCTACAGATGAGAGCCTTCGCAGACTTCGAGTCCAGGCTTTAGCTGGATTGCTAGATGACTTCACTATAACAGAGGATGGATCCTTGAGGCATGGCAGCCGATTGTGCGTGCCGAAAGGAGAGCTGGTAGAGACAGTCTTGCAGGAGGCACACCGATGGAGATAATCTATTCACCCTGGTGCTAACAAGATGTACCGTGACTTGCGGGAACATCTTTGGTGGCACGGGATGAAGAGGGACGTATCACGTTTCATCTCGAGATGCCTAGTGTTTTCCATAAAGAAATTCTCTTTATTTGTTGTGTTTCTGGGAAAATTACAACTGTAGGAATCCGATCTAGAAGACGATCGCTTTATCCCTTGGACTATGTGAAGATGAAAATCTCTCAAAATTTTGACAGTAGATATCAATGTATCTGTACCATGAATGAGAAAAAGAACTCTATTTATAGAGTCAAAAATAATAACTGAAAAGATAACTGTCTTCACAGCCTGTGCTTAGTTGAAAATCACGCAGGATTTAACATACGCAAGGTTGTGAGCAGTTACTGGACGTGGCCTGTAACTGTTGGACACATGGCAATCATGCATGAGTCATGTACAAGTTACAGGACACGCAGGCGAGAGATCAGTGGCATGGCTGCCACGTACTCCAATTTGATGACATCCACGCAGACTTGTTGAAGACGAAATCCACACGAACTCGGTGTAGAAAGCTTCAAAATCCACGCAAACTTGGGGCAGGAAGCTTCAGGATTCACGCAGACTTCGAGGCAAAGAATTCGAAAATCCACGCAAACTTGAGGAAGAAAACTTCAGAATCCACGCAAACTTGAGATGAAGATCACAAATACACGCAGACTTGAAATAGAACTGCCAGCTGTCTTGATTCGGCGTGTCTCGACTGACACAAAATCTCTGACAGTGATTACTTTGTCAGTCGCATTAAATGACAAGAAATCCTTTTGGTACGCCAACTCGACGAAGGCTGAGTCTTGCTGAAGAAGATTTCGAAAATCACGCAATAGACGGCGATGATCTCTCGAAGTCTGTGCATACGTGGCATACGAAGAGACATTCTTCGACTGTTGTGCTGTCAGTCATAATTACTCTCTGACAAATGATGAGCTGTCTCCCCAGCGTGATTTGTAAATATTGTCTGGATCAACTGAGCGTGACTTTTGACTCTGTCTTGATCAACTCAGCGTGACTTTCATTTTTGAGGCCTACAAAACCCCCTTCAAAGTTTTCGAAAAATGATAAATTATTTCGAAATACTTTGAAAATAGAGATGATAAAATGGATTTAGTCACGCTGAGATGACTTCAAAATTTTTCGGAAGTCGAAAAGACTTCGAAGTTCTTTGAAAACATCCAAATGAACTTATTAAATGTCATAATGACTCTTCGTTCTCCGAGGCTGATTGTATCCAATTTATGGTGGAATATGAACCGCCGGCAAAACTCAGTTATATAAACAGGAAGAAGTTTCATTTTTAATCTTCATCTTACGTCAATATGACACCAAAGGAGAAAGCTGAGGAAGAAGCACGCAAGTTGGGCTTTTGTTCTCATGGTGACCCCACTTTTGGGGGTGAAGAGCCAGAGCCCCTTGCCTTCGAGCTCAAAGATGATCCCTTGCAACTAGCCAAGAATTTCTTGAGCTATTTTGGCTTAGATGGCTCGTCCTCTTCTGATGGGCGCAGCCTCATAGAGCAGCGTGAAATGTTTAAAGCTCTGTTGCACTGTCTGGGAGTTAGGAGCGTAGAAGAACTAGGCACCAAGCTCAGTCGCTCTGGGAAATAGAGCGTGATTTTTATGCTTTTGTTGCACTCTTTTTGTTTTGTCTTTTGTAAGGCCATCAGTGCCTTTGAAAAATGAAGTACAACTTTTGTGTTTGATCTGCGTGCTTTAATGAGAAATATTAATCAGCAGTCTTTGATTGTTTCCAATGTTGTTCTGTCTTCCAAAGTACACGTGACACTCATTCCACAATTTACGAGCGCTATTTATGCGGATCTTTTCCAAGAATAGACTTGTACTTTGTCCTTTAAATAGATGGAAGAGTTTCGCAGATACTCATCTCCCATTCCTCTTCTCCTTCTCTGAGAATGAAATTTTTGGGAGATTTCACTCTCAAACAGGAAAGCAATGTTTTCTAATGTTCGACTTCTGCGCACTGTATCAAACATGAGTTTGCCGATCCTTAGCACCAAACTTGAAGGTAAGTCAGTATAATACGTGTACTATTTTTGCTGTTGAAGATAGGCTTTCTGTTTCTTGTTTCTGATTTGAACAATACACGCCTGTCTCTGTTTGATAAATGCACACTGAATGATTTCTGTTGATCTTTCTGCAGAAACTTGGCAGAAAATTTTCTTCAGAACTGGCATTGGGGATGTGGATGCTGTGGAGAATATCCTGCTGACATCTACATCAGGGAGCTCATACGCTTTTGATGCGTAAATCAGACAACTCAGAACTCTTCGTGGGATAGAAGGGTCTTCCTTAGATGGTAGGAAGAGCCTTTATACACGAGAGTTGGATGGTGGAGTCAACTCTACTACCGAGAAATCGGGTAGTAGAGTTCCTTTCGCGGGAGAACTAGGAATTGTATCCCAAGGTTGGATACATTCCTGTCTCCTCTGAAAGGTCGCTCCTAATCCACCAGTTGTATTGGCAGCACCACGACTTCGGGCTGCCACACTCTGTGGTTCTCCTCTCGTCTGAGAGAGAAGACCAGAGTTTGATTCCTGCTGATCTGGTCGTGACTGAGACCCAGACAGTCAGAAATTGCCACCAACAACGAACCTGACGGAAAAGATCCGACGGAGAAGATCCAAAGAAGAAGATAGATCTCTTTTAGGTTATCGTTGTGGTGTAGAATGAAAATCCAAGATTTGTAATAGATTTCCATTATGATTTGTAAGAAAGTCTAAGAAAATATAATAGACTTTTTGTGGTGAAATGAGAATAGAAATGACAATTCTTCTATGCTCAATGATTTGTATTTGTGGATGAATTGTGGACATGATAGATAATAAAATCATCTTTTCTGTTTTAGAGTATATGATATTATCAGAGGTATTATGGACGTGATAATATATAGGAACTCAAAAGAAAATAGATTGATTTCTATGCAGAGGTCAAAACATGACAAATGAGTAAGTAGATTCAGAATTGATTCAGAGGTTATGAAAACATGATAAATAACGAATCCCCACTTAATAAAATTGATAGAAGATTATGAACGGATGAACCGTTAGGAAATGATGAACAGATGAACGGTCGAGTGAATGTAATAAATGAACGGATGAACCGTCAAGTATTAATGAATATGTGAAACGTCGGATGAATGTGAGAAATGAATGGATGAACCGTTAAGCATTAATGACTATGTGAAACGTCGGATGAATGAGGAACTTCTGCCTATAAATATAGCAGAAATCTGGCGAGAACGAATACTTCTACTCCTCAACATAAAAATGTCATCTGGAGAAGCATCCAAGAAGACTGAGATAGCCTCAAAGGTTCAGAAAGGCACTGAAGAACGCCCTGCTGGTCCAGTCAAAACGAAGAAGACGGAAGCAGGCGAAGGTTCGTCTGCACCCAAGCCACCAAGGGACATTCTGGATTTTCTGCTCGAACCAGGAAGGACTGAAGAAGAGGAAGCCATGAGGATGGCCGCTTGCAAATTCCTCGTGGGTTCTAGCAAGGAGGTTCTCGGCTCTTTTGCTGATCACGTCTTCGAGAAGGACGGTAGTGGCCCACGTCCAAAAGTAGAGAAGGATGATAGTGATCTTCCTTAATATCATGTATCATCATTCATGAAAATAAAATAAAAATTTTATTTTTTAAACATGAATTTGTCTGATGATTACAAGTATTTACATTTATACATAGTACTTTTTAAGGAATTTGCCATTAATAGGCATCAAAACTTTTCGACCATCCAATTCTGAGAGTTGATAAGCTCCATTTGAGAAAACTTTGCTCACAATATAGGGACCTTCCCACTTTGCGTCAAATTTGCCCTTACTCATATGAGTCATAGTCATAGGACGCCTGACTGTTAGAACAAGTTCTCCTTTTTGATATGCCCGAATTCTGACTTTCTTATTAAAAGCTCTTGAAATTCTAGCTTGATAGAATTCAATATTCTGTTGAGCAGATAATCGCTTTTCATCCAGAGCTTCTAATTCCTGAAGTCGAAGACGATCGTTATTTTCAGCAGTGAGTTCATTAGCGATTGCTATCCTTAAAGAAGGAATTTGAATCTCTAATGGAAGAACAGCTTCGCAACCATACACCAGAGAGAAAGGTGTACATTTGGTAGCATTACGAACTGTAGTGCGATAAGCCCACAAACATACCCCGAGCTTGTCACTCCAATTACGTTTGTTAGTGGAGACAAACTTCTTTAGGAGTTTGATGATAGTCTTGTTGAAAGCTTCTGCTAATCCGTTAGCTGCTGGATTATATGCGGTAGAAGCCACATTATTGATCCGGTGATCGTCACAGAATCGAGTAAATTTCTGGCTGACGAACTGTGGTCCGTTATCATGAACAATGCGTCGAGGAACACCAAATCTGTAGATGACGTGGTGCTTAATAAAGCTGATGACATTAGACGTCTTAACTTCAGATAAAGGAATGGCTTCGGCCCATTTGGAGAAGTAATCGGTTATTGCGAGAATGAACCGATGACCTTTAGATGACGGTGGATTGATCGGGCCGACAATGTCCATGCCCCAAGCTTCGAAGGGCCATGATACTGCCGTCGGATGTAGAAATTCTGAGGGTTGATGAATAAAATCCGCATGGATTTGACAAGCTTTACACTTCTTTGTATATTCGATGGCATCAGATACCATGGTGGGCCAATAATAACCCATACGTCAAATACGGTCTTAAAGTTTTGGTCCTGGCTGATGTGCTCCACAAATTCCATCATGTGCTTCGCGAATGATTTGTTGAGCCTCGTCACCGGCAACACATCGAAGGAGTAAACCATCATAAGCTCGACGATATAAGGTCTTTGTTGTATGATTGTAGTAGAATCTGAGTGATCGTCGTCTGATAGATGCTGCCTCACTCGGATCATCCGGAAGAATATCATATAATACGAGATCTAAGAAAGGAAGTCTCCAATCTTTATCCGTATTCTGATTCTCAGTCGAGTTACTGAAGATGAATTCCATGCTGGAATCGGATGAAGATGATATCGATTTACGACTGAATCCAAATCCTCTTGTTGTGTTGACGTCATGAGATGTTGATTCTTCAATGTCAACTGGAAGTCCTAGAGTCAAGTTATTTTCAAGATGAAATAATTCTCGATTACGAACAACAATCGTTTGTTGCCGTCTGATTGGAATAGCCAGCACCGCTGCAAGATTAGCAAGGACATCAGCTTCTGTGTTACATGCTCGCCTAACATGTTCAATGAAGAATTCTTCAAACGAAGAAGCCATATATATAGCTGTTTTATGATAAGGAACCAGATCTTGATGGCGAACTTCATAAGTACCCCTGATCTGATTGACAATGAGTTTAGAGTCTCCATACGCCTCCAAATGTTGAATATTCAGATGTTTAGCAAGTTGAAGACCAATAAGTAATGCGTTGTACTCAGCTACATTATTTGAACACGGCTGATCGAGAGAATAAGCTCTTTGGATAGCAAGACCTTCTGGCGATACAAGAACAATTCCAACTCCAGCGACAATATCGCCATTAGGACCAATTCTTGATGCTCCATCAAAGAATAGACGTCAAGTAGGATCTTCTTCAGCAATTGATTTGAATCTAGGACTTCATCTGGGATTTTATCATAGAGTTTTGAATTTTCTGGAATTGAGTGAGCAGCCAGAAAATCAGCTAAAGCTTGTCCTTTGACTGATTTTTGAGGAATATAGTGCATGTCATACTGAGCAAGTAGGATTCCCCAGTTAGCCAATCGAGAATTCAAAACACTGGGTTTCTTCATCATGATCCGTATAGGATTGATCCTGGAGATGACATGAATAGTCTGGCCAATGATATAATGACGTGTCTTTTGGACAGCAAACATCAAGGCTAGACATTCTTTTTCAACCGGTGAATATCGAGGTTCAGCTCCGGTCGTAGTGCGGCTGAGATAATAAATGGCTTGTTCATGGCCATTTTGATTCTTTTGAGCGAGTAATGCACCCAATGAATGACTCATTGCTCGAGTATAGAGGAGGAACGGTATTCCTGAGACGGGAGGTACCAATACTGGAGGGTTCATTAGATATTGTTTTATATCATCGAATGCTTTCTGACATTCATCATTCCAGACAAAAGAGACACCTTTCTTCATAAGTTTGTTGAATGGTCTGTAGCGTCCTGATAAATTAGAGATGAATCTCCTGATATAAGCGATTCTTCCTTGAAATTCTCGTAGCTCTTTTAAGGTGCGTGGAGGACGCATCTCTTGGATGGCTTTGATCTTCTCGGGATCCACGTGTATACCTTTAGAGGTAATGACGAAGCCGAGAAATTTACCACTAGAGACGCCTAAGAAGGATTTAGTAGGGTTCATCTTTAATTGATGCTTACGCATTAGATCAAATATAGTCTTCAAATCTTGGATATGATCCTCCTTTTGTCGACTTTTGACTGCAATATCATCAACATAGCATTCGACTGTTTTCTGCAAATGTTCACAGAATATAGCGCTCATAGCTCGTTGATAAGTTGCTCCTGCATTCTTGAGACCGAATGGCATAACTGTATAACAGTATGTACCAATCGGCGTTCTGAAAGAAGTGTGCTTCTCGTCCTCTGGAAATATTTTGATCTGATTGTACCCAGAATACCCGTCCATGAATGACATTCGTTCAAATCCACAGGTATTATCAACCATGACATCAGTGATTGGTAGAGGGAATTCGTCTTTAGGACATGCCGCATTGAGATCGCGGAAGTCTATGCATACTCTGATCTTGCCAGTCTTTTTAAGAACATGAACAATATTAGCCACCCAATCGGGATGTTGTTCCTCTCTAATAAACCCAGAGGTAATGAGTTTATTGACTTCAGCTTCAATTGCATCCATGATGTCTGGACGAAATCGTCGCTGTTGTTGTTTGACCGGTTTAGCATTCGGCAAGATATTGAGCTTGTGAGTTGCAATTTGAGGATCAAGCCCTGGCATATCTTCATAACTCCAAGCAGAGACATCGATGTAATCACGAATGAGTTTGATCATGTCTTTCTTATCAATTTCTGAAAGACTTTCACTGATGAATATTGGTTTGGGAGATCCCTCTTCACCAATATCTATTTGAACAAGTTTATCTTCAGTCGGGGTTCTTTTTGCTCGAAACGGAACTTCCATTGATTATCTAATCTTTGGGCCCACTGTTCTGATTCAGGTGAGATTTCAAACTCTTCTTCGTCTTCATCATTTTCTTCAGAATGGTCAATGGAAACCATGTTGGAAGACAAAAGGTTGCAATAGAAGTTCCCGATACTTGTATCGGAATTCCAAGAAGTGGTACTAGAAGAATCAGATCTCTTATCTTCGTCAGACTCGGGATCTTCATGGATAATATTGATGAAAGGAGTAGGAGCAGTATAACCCAATCCGCATTTCGTCCTTCCAAATTTCAAAGGAGGAATCCGGACAGGTATTTTTCTTCCTTTTCCATCATTGAGGCCAGTCCTGAAGTTATAGCCCATATTTTTGATGATGTCTCTAGATTGCTGACTATAACGACGTAGTTGTAATCTTCCAGTATCATTATTTTTGTCATCATCTTCAAGATCAGAAGGATTTTGAGGCCCTTTGTAGAAGAATATTGGAATGTCTCCTGGCTTTCTGCTGGAAACTAGAAAGTATAAAGATTGTACAGGTTCTAGAGATACATCTGTATGAACAGTCTGTACAACTCCTATGGTTATTGTGTTCAAGTCATCTAACAGATGTAAATAACTGTGAACATAATTACAGACATCAACGTACTGCAAAGGTGGAGACTTTTCATTAAATGTAAAAGCAGCAATATTTACATTGGGAGAAGGCTGAGCCTTAGAGATTTTAGCCAAGTCAATGACTAAAGGGGGAGAAGAAGAAGAAGCTTTGTTTCGATTAAGATCGATAACAAATGGCTCAGAAGAGGTGAGCTCCCTTGAAGTTTGAGTAGGAAGAGTAGTCCGCCCTCCAACTGGAATTAGCAGAGTATCTTGTGAAGATACATGAACTGTAGTACGCCCACTGACAGGAATAATCAGTGTATTTTGAGTAGATGACTGAGGTAACGGAGAGATCCGTCCACTCACTGGAATAATGAAAGAATCTTCTCCAGAGGGTTTAGGAGATTGTTGCTGAGTAGTTCGACCTTAACAGGGATTATTAAAGTCTCACTTTGTGCATCTTCTTTCTCCATAGCTTGTATGATCCTTGTATACTCTTCTTTGTACATTCGGGAATCATTGAAATAAGCTTCAACCCCATGAAAGGGATTTATATCAGCAACTTCTTTTTGTACTCTTCCATTGCTATCAATGTATTTAAAACATTGATGAAGAGTAGAAGGCACCACATTATTTTCATGAAGAAAGGGCCTCCCCAGAAGAAGATTATAGGATCCCGCGATCTCGATTACATAGAAAGTGACTTTAGATCTGAAATCGCCTATCTGAAGCTTCAGATGAATCTTTCCCAAAGGCTCACTTCGGCTTTGATTGAATCCCAAGATAGTAGTAACCGTCTTGGAGAGCTTGTGAAGAGGGATTTTTAGTTCATCCAACAAACTCTTTGGCATTATGCTTATAGCAGACCCTGGGTCAATGAGGATACGATCTATCTTCATCGTATCAATATAACCAGTGTAGTAGAGAGGTCGGTCATGTCGATTATCCTCCAGTAGCATGTCGTCTTGTGTAAAGGTGATATTTGGGATAATCCCTAGTACACTGTTGCAATGTAAGCAAGTGGCAGGTTCCGCATCTGGCTTCTTCAATTGTGCAAGACAAAAGTCAGCTTGTAGAAGTACTTCACTTAACGTCTCCCGAGTTTCTTTAAAAAGACGTAGGAGTTCAAAGAGGGACATTCTAGCTGGAGTATTAGCAAGTTGAGCCAAAATGTCGAAGTTGTAAGGCTTCTGAAGTCCAAGAGGAAGAGACTTCTTGATTGGTTTATCAAACTGAGCTTGTTGCTTGCCTTTCTCAAGAGTTGTGGGTTTGGGAGGAACAGGTTCAACTGGTGTAGTTGAAGGAACAGGTGCAGTAGATGATTCTTCTTCAGGAGGAACATTAGGAGCATCTTTAGCAGCTGAAGGGATATCAAGAGAATCTTCAGGATTTTTAGAATAATCCTTTAGGTAAGGTTTCCCCGTTCGAGTAGCACTAACAAGTGCTTCTTCTTTGTCTTTTGGCTCTGTGTCAGAGGTAGACCCAAGAGAAGTCATATGACATGACTTGATCTTTCCATCCTTCTTGGACTTTCGAGAAGAAATCTTTTGAGGAGAAGGAGATTCAAAGTCTGTTATTAGATCAGGATGAATCCACATGATTTCTCCAGTCTCCAAAGTGATTGGTGCTAATCCTTCAGACTGTGGAGGAGGAATATTTACTATTTCAAGAGTTGCCTTGGGAATAGGAACGATCCCACTTTCAAGGAGTTGAGGAGGAAAATCTCCGAATTGCATGGAGACGACGTTGGAAGTGACAGTCTTCTCTTTTGGAGTAAGAGAGATAGCTCCAGACTTAATCATTTCTTGGATCTTTCCTTTCAGTACATAACATGTACGAATTGTGTGACCCAGCATTCTGTGGTATGGACAGTATTTAGGATGATCTGTCTTACTAGCTTCATCAGGTTTCTTGATCTCAGGTAATTATATTTTATTACCTTTCAGCAGACATTCAAAGATACCAAGGACATCGTCGTCATCAAAAGAATATTCTTCTTTGGGGCGAGGTGTTCTTGATTGTTGAGTTATAGAGGCAGGAGTTTGAACATTTGATGCATCTTTGCTCTGAAGATTAACTTCAAGAGTTTCTTTTCCTTTGCGAGCATTATTTTTATTGTTAGCACCTTGTCCTATTTCTTTAGGAGTCATCTGCACTCCTAAACCTTTGAAGGTTTCAGCACTGATTTCTGCAGCTTTGGTACTGACTATGAAGGAAGGCCAATCTTAAAATTGAGTGGACCCTGTCCACATACTGATGATTGGCAACAAGTTTGATTTGCACGTGTCAATGGTGACAGCATCAGGAGTTCCAAGAGGCATCTTCAGAGCTTCTCTTCGAAACCGTTCAATGTATTTCTCTGTGGATTCATTATTTTTCTGCTTGATTCTAATAAGAGCAGACATAGTCATGTCATTAAGCCCTTCATAGAACCTTTCAAGAAACATCTGTTTGAAACCAACAAATGAGGTAATGCTCCCATCTGGGAGACTCCTATACCATTCATAAGCCGTTCCCTTGAGACATCCAATAAATACCCGAGTAAGGAGGGCATCACTTGGTTGCAGTTGATCAGTCATCACTTCAAAGTGATTAATAAACTGACTTGGAGAAGTGGTTCCATCATAGAATGAGATAGTAGGAGGCTTGTATTTAGGAGGATATGATACTTGCTTCCATTCTATCGGATAAGGCTGCTTGATGCCTAACCTTTGTAAACCATCCTTCTGTTTGAATGCCTCGAATTGAGTTTTGAGATTCTTCAATTCTTCAGAGACAACTCCCGAAGATTGTGGAGTTGTGGCTTGTAAAAATAGTTGGGAGGAGGAACAGCATTGTAAGCACTACCCCCAGCTCCAGAGAGACTAGGATTTAGTTGAGCTGGTCCAGGAGTATTGGATTGTACTGCTGGAGGAACTTGTACTGGACTTATATCAGTATCAACTGGTATGGCATCTGGTACAGTCTGTCGATTTTGCAACTGAGCTGCCATGAGTTCATACATCGATTTCATAGTGTCAGCCATAGACTTCATTTGTTGTTCCAAAGAAGCAATTCTTTGATCTTGAAGAGTCAAGGAAGACGAAGGTTCATCAGTATTCCCATCAACCATGTAAGTCGTGACTGTATGAGGGATTATTGATGAACTAGTGGATGTTGTATGCTCTGAATCATTGCTTCGTGCATCAAAGTCAACTATAGGAGAATTACCCCCAGTAGGAAGAGGTGGGAAGTTAGATTCTCCAAGGAATTCAGAATCAATTTCAGGGATCAAATTTCTTTGACTAGAAGCCAGGACTCTTGCTCTGGTGTTTCTATATACTCCATCTGGACTATCAACTCTACCTCCGGTGTTCCGAGAAGTCATGTTGACAGAGGCAAACAAAGGCTCATCTTCATCAGGCATAGGTTCATACTGAATCCTATTGAAGACAGACTGTCGTTTAATTTGACATTTGCATTGCATTGTGGCTCTTGGCTGGAAGTCACATTCATGATCACCATGGTCTTGAACCGTTGATTGACATCTGCACTGAATTATGACTCTTGGATGGAAGTCACATTCAGCATGTTCCTTTGACATAGAATTACTCCTTCTCTTCTGTTGAAGATATTTCCGTAAATCTGTTTGTGAAGATTGAGGAGTATACTTCCTGTTCTTGGGTCTTAATGGCTCTTGATTATATAGAGAATGATTAATATGAGCCACATAGTTTCTTGCATACTCTGCATCTGGATCTTTTATCTTCATATCCAATTGGTATGGTTTCTTAACACCAGAAGTGCTGAGTTTTGTTCTTAAATCAGTGGAAGGTAACACATTAATTTTGGAAACATGGAGTTTTCCTTCCATTGACCTGGACATTTGCAGAGAAGGAAGAGTTGAACCACTCCTTTGATTAGGAGTTGGTAACAGACCCTCTTTAATGGACAGATTCTGTGTCCAATTTGAAGAAGTCAAAGAAGAAGATATTAAGGGATATTTCTTCTTAGACTCATTCAAGTTTTGAGACATAGAATGTCCAGAAGGAAGAGTAGTCAGAAGACCATCTCCTTTTCTTTGACTAACAAAAGTATCAGTCAAAGCTGTTCCTGAAGTAAAAACTACAGGAGCAGAAGAAACAACTAAAGAGTTATTCCTTTTCGAAGGGACTTTGTGTGGAAGACCACCCCCAGTTCTAGTAGAACTCGGTAAAGAAGAAGAGATAACTAAGGAGTTATTCTTCTCTGATGAAATACACGCTGAAACAGACTTGGTTAAAGAACCAGAGCTGTTAGCGTGACTTTTGATTTTAGAATTACACGCTGGAACAGATTTGGCTAAAGAGCCAGTACTGTCAGCGTGACTGTTGAATGTGGGATTGCACACTGGAATAGATTTGGCTAAGGAGCCAGTACTATCAGCGTGACTTTTAGAGTTGAATTTGCACGCTGGAACAGGTTTGGCTAAGGAGCCAGTACTGTCAGCGTGACTTTTAGAGTTGAATTTGCACGCTGGAACAGATTTGGCTAAGGAGCCAGTACTGTCAGCGTGACTTTTGGTTACTGTCATCTTCGAACGCACAAGAGTGTGCGTGCTTGCAGTAGAATTCTTGCCAGTGTTAGGAGTAGACACTGTGGCAGAGACTTCACCATTGACTGCCAACTGATTCTTAGGGACATAGACAGAGTGTCCCTTCGACTTGGCAGTGATGATGGAGGCTGGAGTGGGCTTGCCACATTTCTTCATAGGCGAGTTGATCGAATTTGATCGTCATCACCTTCTTCGTCGAGCCGATTGACGAAGTGTCGCATTGAGTTGTTGCCATCTCAGAAGAGGAGATGGTTTTCCCCAGCAGAGTCGCCAATTTGTTTTCCATAAAGAAATTCTCTTTATTTGTTGTATTTCTGGGAAAATTACAACTATAGGAATCCGATCTAGAAGACGATCGCTTTATCCCTTGGACTATGCGAAGAAGAAAAGCTCTCAAAATTTTGACAGTAGATATCAATGTATTTGTACCATGAATGAGAAAAAGAACTCTATTTATAGAGTCAAAAATAATAATTGAAAAGATAACTGTCTTCACAGCCTGTGCTTAGTTGAAAATCACGCAGGATTTAACATACGCAAGGTTGTGAGCAGTTACTGGACGTGGCCTGTAACTGTTGGACACATGGCAATCATGCATGGGTCGTGTGCAAGTTACAGGACACGCAGGCGAGAGATCAGTGGCATGGCTGCCACGTACTCCAATTTGATGAAATCCACGCAGACTTGTTGAAGACGAAATCCACACGAACTCGGTGTAGAAAGCTTCAAAATCCACGCAAACTTGGGGCAGGAAGCTTCAGGATCCACGCAGACTTCGAGGCAAAGAATTCGAAAATCCACGCAAACTTGAGGAAGAAAACTTCAGAATCCACGCAAACTTGAGATGAAGATCACAAATACACGCAGACTTGAAATAGAACTGCCAGCTGTCTTGATTCGGCGTGTCTCGACTGACACAAAATCTCTGACAGTGATTGCTTTGTCAGTCGCATTAAATGACAAGAAACCCTTTTGGTACGCCAACTCGACGAAGGCTGAGTCTTGCTGAAGAAGATTTCGAAAATCACGCAATAGACGGCGATGATCTCTCGAAGTCTGTGCATACGTGGCATACGAAGAGACATTTTTCGACTGTTGTGCTGTCAGTCATAATTACTCTCTAACAAATGATGAGCTGTCTCCCCAGCGTGATTTGTAAATATTGTCTGGATCAACTGAGCGTGACTTTTGACTCTGTCTTGATCAACTCAGCGTGACTTTCATTTTTGAGGCCTACACCTAGTTTGTCAGCAGGTCAAGGCGGAGCGCCAGAGGCCAGCTGGTCTGTTACAGCCGTTACCCATTTCCGAGTGGAAGTGGGAACATATTACGATGGACTTCGTCCTAGGGCTTCCTCGTTCCCAAGGAGGGAAGGATGCCATTTGGGTCATCGTGGACAGGCTGACGAAGTGTGCGCACTTCATACCCTTCAAGGTGGGGCTTTCCACCGAGAAGTTGGCAGAGCTATACATGCAGCAGATAGTTCGCCTACACGAAGTGCCAGTGAGCATCGTGTCGGACAGAGACAGCAGATTCACGTCCCACTACTGGAGGAGCTTGCAGGAGGAGTTGGGCAGTAGGCTCAAGTTCAGTACGGCGTACCACCCGCAGACAGATGGGCAGTCCGAGAGGACGATACAGATACTGGTGGATATGCGGAGGACCTGCGTACTAGTCTTTGGAGGATCTTGGGAGAGCCATCTGCACTTGGTAGAGTTTTCATACAACAACAGCTACCAAGCCAGTATCGGTATGTCTCCTTTTGAGGCGCTATATGGACGACGATGCCGCACACCGCTCTTTTGGGATGATGTCGGAGACAGAGTTATGCTTGGGCCAGAGATGATCACGGATGCAGTAGAGAAGGTCGGGATGATCAGAGACAGGCTCAGAGTAGCTAAGGATAGGCAGAAACACTGGGCTGATGCTAGTCGCAGACCGATGGAGTTCGCAGACGGTGATATGGTGCTAGTGAAGATATCACCTACTAGAGGGACGACCCGGTCCGGACGAGGAGGGAAACTGAGCCCCAGATACATCGGACCATTCGAAATACTTGGCAGTATTGGAGAGGTAGCTTACAGGGTTGCACTTCCACCCAACCTAGCAGGAGTTCACGATGTCTTTCACGTATCTCAGCTGAGGAGATATGTTCCGGATCCTAGTCATGTGCTAGATCATTCAGAGTTGGAGGTCGGACCGAGCCTTACAGTTTCTGAACAGCCAGTGGAGATATTAGACAGGAGAGAGAAGAGGCTGAGGAACAAGGTTATACCATTAGTATGAGTAGCTTGTAGCCGTCACTCTCCGGATGAATCTACTTGGGAGAGGGAGTCGGACGTGAGGGAGAGATACCCTTACTTGTTCGATCCAACCGCTGCGAGGGAACCACCTGTTCCCGTTTGATACCTTAGAGGTTAGTTTCGATCTTGGCCTTAGTCATTTGATTGCATTGCTTGCTATGTTAGAAAAATTGTAGGGTCTTTAATCTTTGGGAATTTCGAGGACGAAATTTTTCAAAGAGGGAAGACTTGTGAGCCCCTATTTTTCAAAATTTACTAATTAGTGTTAATTAATTATTAATGTCATATTTAGCCTTAAAATATTTAGTATAATTTTTAGGAATTTTTCTAGAATTTTTAAATGAGTTTTAAATGAGTTTTAAATACTAAAATATTATTTTGTAATTAATTAAAAAGTTTTAATATCATTTTGTAATATTTAGAATTGTTTTAATATAGTTTTGTAATTTATTAAAATTTTTTAATTGTAGTTTGTAATAATTAGAATTGTTACAATGTTAGTTTGTAAATAACTAATTATTTTTAATGTGGAATGTAAATTTTATATTTGCATTTAGTGACTGTTAGGACCTACTTGTAATTACCTAAACTACGGGGACCAAAATGTAAATCCTATTCTACCCACCCCCGACGACCCAGCTGCCCCCCGACTGCCCGACGACCGCCGACTCGCCTGCCCCCGCCATTTTCGGCCGCCCAACCGACCTAGGACCGACTCGACCCCCCTATAAAAACCCCCTCACTCCCCTCAGCTCGACCACCACCACTACGACCTATCTCCGCCTACCACAGCCCTAATTCTTCCCCAAACCCTAACCGAAACCCTAACTCCGGCCATCTACCCAAATCCACCCCCACGACGACCGTCACCGCCCCCAACCACCATCAACTGACGCGCCGTGACGAGGCGAGTCGATCGCCACCCGAGCGCCACCGCCCTATCGCCTCCTCCGCCGTCCAACATACCCGAATCCCCCTATTGAAGACGGACACGTAAGTTGCAGCGTCCAAACGTGTCGTGCGTGTCTCGAATCAACGTATGTGGTTCGTCAGGACACGAGGACCCTAGTCCAGTGCTTGGACACGCGAATCAATACTCGTGCGTGTCGTAAATAACTCCGACACTTAGACTCTGTGTCCCAAACTGTCAGGACACAGTTTTGATTTATCGGGTTTATTGTTATAATTACTTAAACCTAAATAAATGAAAACAGACCCTAACCCCTAACACAAGCTCGGGCTGACCCCCCTGGCCAGCCCGACCGAGTCTGAGAACTCGACCCAGTGGGCCGAGTTCGAGCCCCCCCCTTTGTGCTGTTGTTTCTTTTCTTTTTCCTTTTTCTTTTGTTTTTTTTTGTTTTATTATTTATATATATATATATTTTTTTATTATTATTATTATTATTATTATTTATATATATATATTTATATATATATGTATACATGTATTTGTATATATATATATATATGTATTATTATATATACTGTATTATATATATATATGCTGTATTTATATATATATATATATATATATATATATATATATATATATATATATATATATATATTTTATATTTAAAATACATATATATATATATATATATATATATATATATATATATATATATATATATATATATATATATATATATATGTATGTATGTATTTATGTATATATATGTATATATGTTCATGTGTATATATATTATTATATATATACTATTATATATATGTATATCATATTTGTATATATATATGTATTTTATAGTTAGTATTTCTTATATATATATATATATATATGTATATTTAACATATGTATATATATATCCATTATGTAAATATCTATATATTTATATGTATTTATAAATATTGTAGTTATACATTTTATATATGTATTTCACTATACCTAGTGTAAATTATTATTATAAAAATATACTTGTCATATTATATGACTACTATGTATAATTTTACCTTGTTAAGATATTAATATTTATTTACTTTTACCTCTTTGTATTTTGTGTATTTTAATTACTGCAACCATTTGGCGTCCAAGCCTAGCATGAGTTTTTGGGCTCAAATATATTTTTCCACATTCAAGACCTGTACAAGTCATATTGGACTTGATTCATGGCCTTGGGTTCTGTATTTGAACTTTGGTTCAAATTATGTACATGGACAAAATACGCAGATAATTAATTATTTAAATTCAATTGTGTGCCATGCTGTTTTGGATTTTTAAAATACTTTAATTGCTGTTAAAATTCTGGAAAAATAGTATTTAGATACTATGTTAATTTAGCTAATTTAGTATAATTTTTATAGTATTTAATTTGTAGTTTTGCCACTGTTTTGGCATATGAAACCAAAACTCATTTTCTGTGTACTTAGGAAAACTGATTTTTATAAAATACTTGTACTGGTTAATAAATTCCAGAAAAATTATAATAAATTTCTATAATTAACAAAGATCATTTTGGTACTTTATTTTATGTAAGATTAAGCTTTTTATCTATCTCAAAAATTGTTGGAACACAATGTTCATTTGATTTATTTATTGAATAATTACGACTTGCAACTTTTTGTGTTATTTTGAGTTATAGCCGTATTAAACCTCACCCCTCACTAGTGTAAAAACCCTAGAAAGTTAGTTATAGTAGTGTGTCACCCCACATTGGTCTCCTATGCTAAAGTCATCATTTTGGCTAGGTGCCCAGTCACAAGTCGTGTTTCACCAATTAGTGTCTTAGCGTTTTAGCTTAGTGTAAAAACTAAGTTTATGTATTTATTTCTACAGTGACGAGTTACCAGACATCTATAGCACTTTTATCGCAGCTTGCTTTGCTAGAGACAAGTACTTTCTACAAACTTTACATACTGTTACATCAATGAACTGCAAATCCAACCATATTAAATGCTGATCCTTGGGGTAGCAAATTAAATATTCACATGTTGTACTTTCAGTTACTACTATGCTTAGAACAGTCTTTATGTATCTCTCACATGATTAGAACCTGGGTTATGGGAAAACTGTTAGTAGCGTACGTGATCATGCCCCATTACTCGTACGTACGTACCGAGCAAGGTTGACATTTTATATGTATACCTTGTCGTAGGCGCACCAGCTGTATTTGTACGTATGTGCATCTATCGCTTGTTTTACTTATACGGAAGTACATTTTATGTACTTGTACCACAGTACATTTTACACCTATTGACGATCACGTACCTGCTACAGTTTTAAACATTACATATACATCTGTCTCTATGACATATGTATCCTTGCCATGATAGACTATGGGATGCACGTTTCCAGTTATTCCTCTTATGTTCATTTCCATGTTTCATATGCTAGTTTGTTAGAATCAGTACTTGCTCCCGTCCTGACAGGATAACGTTGTAGGTATCCTTACTGAGGAGGAGTTACTCTGCGACTCATATTATGGAGATACTGCCGAGGACCCGGCTTTGCTTTACGAGGATGTTCCTGCGGGGAACCTCGCCTAGTTGTCTTTTTGCTTTAGACTTTTGAGAGTAGTCATGTATTAGACTGCGTATTTTGTAACTGGACGTGTATCCAGTTTTACATTTCAGACTTGTACTTGGACTTATTTCTGTATGAGACGATTTTTGTGTTTGGAGCATTTATGACTTTTATTCACTTATAGAACTGTTAGCACATTTAGTTTTATCCTGTTATCTTTAGAACAGCTTACTACGTTTTATCTCAAGCGTAGGCTGGACATGACTCGGCCCGGCCCAACAATTTGGATAACGGGTCGTGACAACAACTCTCATGCGGCTCTGTCATGAAGCCACTCTCATGCGGTTCGGTCATGGGACAACTCTCATACGGCTCAGTCGTGAGACCTCCCTCATGCGGCTCAGTCATGAGACCACTCTCATGTGGCTCGGTCATGAGACAACCATCATGCGGCTCAGTCATGAGACCACTCTCATGCGGCTCAGTCATGAAGCATACCTCATGCGACTCTGTCATGAGACGTCTCTCATGCGGCTCGTCACAAAGTAGCAGTTGAGACACGTGGCGAAAGTTGACCAAGTCTTGACAGTTCAGATTTATGCAACAAACAGATCATGATCAATCTTAACCAATCCCTAACTGTCCACTTCTCGAGGCACAGTTACAAGGATATGGCCCAAAATCAGCCACGTGGCTGTACACCCCCACTACTCATGAATTCCTATAAATAGGAAGGTGATATTCCCTTGTACACACACAGAGAGACGCAGAGATACATACAGAGCATTTCTTCACCGGAGCCGAGGTTGCGTTCGATCGTCCAAGGAGTAAGGCAGAGTTGATAGTACTTTTCCGAGCCTATACCGTCACCCCCCCAGAATCCAAATTAAACAATTGTACTTAGATTGCTTTTCGTAGATTTTGTTCCTAGGCTCTCTTTTGTACAAGCGAGTTTGTAATTGTGAGTTAAAGTTCAGTCCTCCTATAAAACTGTTCTGTTCTACAACAATCAATGACAAACACGATGGCGACTCTGCTGGGACGAACTTCTCCACTGCTGAGAAGTTGGTGACGCAATCGGACGCAGCCAAACTCGGCTCCACGCAACAGATGCTGGTTGTTCGCTTCGACCAGCAAGCGTTTGAAGAGATGCTTTCCGACGGGAGCACTAGTCCGATCCAGAAGCGAGCCGTCCCAAAGAAGGCCCGTAGGGAGTGGAGGCCCAAAACCGTTGCTCCACCCCAAGCTCTGGAAGAAGTGTTCTCTGCTGCCCAAGACGGCGAAGAAGACTTACATGCGGCCCCACTTCAGGCCGCGGAGGACTCTGCTGTCCCCAAGTCCGGCAAAAGAAAACACTATGATGTTGGACTTACGGGAGCAAATAGAAACTCTATGCGGTCCAAGAAGAAGCCGCATAAGGGTGCCAACCGCATGAAGAAGGCTCATGTGGCCTGTAGAAGCATGAAAAAGAACAGAAAAGTCCATGCGGCTCAAAAATCCTTTAGAGCTTCATGCGGCTCAAAAGTCTCTTAGAGCTTCATGCGGCTCAAAAATCCTTTAGAGCTTCATGCGGCTCAAAAGTCCCTTAGAGCTTCATGCGGCTCAAAAGTCCCTTAGAGCTTCATGCGGCTCGAAAGTCCCCGATTGCTCCATGCGGCTAGGGAAAAGCCACGTGGCCTATGCGGTTCAAAAATAGGCCTCTACAGCTGGCCATAACTACTCTGTGCAGCTGGCTGATTAAATGCTCTGACGCAATGCGGCTGCTCTGACACAAAGGATTGACAGCTCTGACATAAAGGTAAAATGATGACCCTGACATAATGACGTGCTCCTAGAGAGATGAGAAAAATATTTATAGCTGGCACGATCCACCAATTCCAAAGCTCTTTATGCGGATCGCTTCAAGGACTTCCATGCGGCTCTGACATGAGGCCACCCTCATGCGACTCGGTTGTGGGGATCACCCTCATGCGGCTCAGTTGTGGGGGCCACCCTTATGCGGTTCAGATGGGGGGCCGCCCTTATGCGGTTCGGTTGTGTGGGCCACCCTCAAACGGCTCAGTTGTGAGGCCACCCTCATGCGGTTCGGTTGTGGGGACCACCCTCATGCGGTTCGGTTGTGGGGGCCACCTTTATACGGCTCGGTTGTGAGGCCATCCTCATGCGGCTCGGTTGTGGGGACTACCCTCATACGGCTCGGTTGTGAGGCCATCCTTATGCGGCTCGGTTGTGAGGCCACCCTCATGCGGCTCGATTACCAGGCCACACTCATGCGGCTCTGCCAGGATGACCTTCATGCAGCTCGCAGCATAATGGCGGTTGGAACACGTGGCAGAAGATTGACTAAGACTTATCCACTCGAATTTATTGCAACCAACAAATCATAACAATGCAGATTTATTGAAACCAACGCAACAGCCCAGATTGATTTCTAACAAACAGATTAAGGTTAATCTTAACCAATCTCCAACCGCCCACTTTTCAAGGCGCAGTTATTGCACACCCCACTCATCACAAAGTCCTATAAATAGCAGGGGATCATTCCTTTGCACACAGACAGTAAAAGCACACGCAGAGCA
>JANAVB010016501.1:0-31281 GCA_029216955.1 Iris pallida
CTTAAGATTCTGATCCGGAGCAGATGACTGCACCATGGGAATGGAGATAGTGTGAGCATATCACCATCCTGCGCCTCATGCGGACGTAGATAAGTAGCTACGCCTCTGAACAGTCAAGGCGTTGGCTGTAAAGGGATGGGTATGACACCCTTGCGCGTCTGAGATTGGCGCAGGCAGGTAGCTGCGCCTCTGGAGTGAAGACACTAGCTTCTGAAATAAAAGAAGGGGAGGGGGCCTACCACCATCTTGTTTCAGAGGTTGGCGCAGGCAGGTGGTTGCGTCTCTGGTTTGAAGGCTCTGGCTTCTTCAAAGTGCTGAGTTACTGATATCCTCCACAAGAAAATTAGAACATGCTTCAGTGAAGATCAATCTTCCAGCGTGTGTATCGAGAAGAAGGAAGGCTACACTTCGATGAAGACTACATCCCTTGTAGATCTCTCTAGGCTTCTGTCGAATCTGTATTAGATCCTTTATAGAAGAACATAATTAGTCCCTTGTGTATAGTCCTGGTGTGTCTGTACTAGACTTAGGTAGACATGACAATAAAGGGACTTCTCTCCATATCTTCTGTTTTGTCTTTTTAGCACTGAGCCTCAGTCTTTTGCGTTTTCTGCATTTTGGCGAAGGGATATCTTCAGCTGACATTTTTCATGCTTCTATAAGACCCCCTTCAAAGTGTTCCAAACTTGAGTTAAACTCGAAATACTTTGAACAGAAGCATGAACACGTGTCAGGACTGTATGAGATGGGTGATGGCTGGTGTCACACCTAGCTCTTAACATTAATTTTCCCGAGTCATCATTTCAGAGCATAGGCTAAATGGCTTCTTGATATTGGAGCCTATTGCGTCTTTGTAGGTATCGAGAATCTCTTTAGCAGAGGAGGTTCAGAATCACGTTCCCTTGGTCAATTGCAGTACTGCCATCTGTCATAGAGTGGAGCTGTAGCTTAACTTGTAAGCTTTCTTCTGACCGATGTCTGGCTCGTGCTTGGACCATGCGAACATCCTACATAAAGGACTGTTCCACTTCAAGAGAAGACTCAGCTGTTTCAACAATGGCTTTGCTTGCCCGATGTTCGGCTTCTGATGATCATGGAGTTTGCTTGGGGCGGCCATCGGTGGCAAATCCTTTTATCCAAAGAAACTGTAGTAGAACTACTACTGGATCTCGAGATATCCCTCGTCCTGGATGTCGTAGGCGTCAGTGGCGTCTTGGACCTCTGCTTCCTGGGTTTGGATTGCTTGCCATTCTGACCGAGGAATAGCAAGGCCTGCTGCTGTGGTTGCTCTCTCCGGCCAGCTGGGGAGATAGGGGAGTCCTGTGCTGGTCTTCATCCTCGGCTCAGGCCAGTAGCAACTTCGGGCGATGGCTTTCTTTACCAGGAAATGATTGGCTCTGTCACCGCCTCGCTCGCGCTATTGAGAGCTTGTACAGTAATTTTAGCCTTTTTTTCCTTCTGTGTATGTAACTACGAAGAGTTTGTAATAGGTCTTTATAGCCACATGTTTTTATATGTAGAAGCTTTCTTGTCCTGTTTGCTTTTTTCTTCAGAATAAAGAGGGAGTCTTCATAATGGATTTGCCTGACCAAAGGTAATATGGTAGGCTTGATCTTTGCTGTGGTATAGAACAACAATCCAGAGGTAATATGGACGTGAACTGTTTTCTAGACCGCCGGGATAATCATATAATGGATGCGAGAAGAACGACTATTCGGAGGTAATATGGACATGGTAGTCGCGTCTTCCAGGTGTAGAGGAGCAATCCAGAGGTAATGTGGACGTGAAGTGCTTCATCTACTTGAGAGAATATATAGGAGGGAGAGCGAGAGATCCCCTTACCAGAACTCATTGGCACCCTTTTCAGGAGATGTGGGTGCCTATGCTGGTTCTGTCTTCAGATGTAATACTTCTTTAGGAACTTGCTGTTGATGGGCATCATTAGCAAGTCTCCATTAGGCTTGGCTAGCCGATAAGCACCATCGGAGTACACCGTTTCTATGACGAACAGTCCTTTCCACTTGGGCTCGAACATTCCAGCCGTCTTGTGGGTCATCACCATCAGTCTCCGTACTGCCAAGACGAGGTCGCCCACCTGGTAGGATCTTTCACGGATCTTTTTGGTGAAGGCCCTAGAGATGCGAGCTTGGTAAAGCTCAATCCTTTGTTGCGCAAGCAAGCACTTTTCATCCAACGCTTCTAACTCTTGTAACCGCCTGCGCTGATTGTCTTCGACGGTTAACTGATTAGTGATGGCTATCCGTAAGAACGAGATTTGAATCTCCAAGGGGTTGACATCCTCGCTCCCATAGACCAAAGAAAATGGTGTACTGCCTATAGGTGTACGAACGGTCTTACGGTAGGCCCATAGACATTTGCCTAACTTCTCATTCCAGTCGTATTTGTTGGAGGAGATCACCTTTTTGAGAAGTTTGACAATGGTTTTGTTGAATGTCTCGGCCAATCCATTAGCTGCCGGGTTGTAAGATGTTGACGCCATATTCTGAATTCGACTTTTGTCACAGAATTGATGGAATGCATGGCTTACGAACCGAGGACCGTTGTCGTGAATGATCCTTCTGGGAACTCCGAAGTGGTAAATGACGTGATGTTTGATAAAACTGATCATGTTGGAAGTCTTCACCTCAACCAATGATACTGCTTCTGCCCATTTGGAGAAATAATCCGTAATGGCGAGGATGAACCGATGTCCTTTGGAGGATGGTGGGATGACTGGCCCTACGATATCCATTCCCCAGGCTTCGAATGGCCACGAGGCCACCGTGGGGTATAAATATGCCGAAGGTTGATGGATAAAATCTACATGAAATTGGCATGCCAGACATTTCTTTACATACTCAACAGCATCTGCCATTATAGTGGGCCAGTAATAGCCCATACGGCGCAGCCGATCTTATAGCTTGGGGCCCGGCTGGTGGGCTCCGCAGGTTCTATCATGCGCTTCTCTGAGTGCTTCTTGTGCCTCTGTACGTGACAAACAGCGTAAGAGAAGTCCGTCGTATGAGCGACGATACAGCATTTTGGTGGCTAAATCATAGAAGAAACGGAGTGAGCACCTCCTGACAGAATCCGCTTCGCTTGGGTCTTCGGGCTGAATCCCATAAACTGCATAGTCTATAAATGGAAACCGCCAATCCCTAGTGCCTTCATCCGTTCCTACTTTTAAAGAGTAGTTTTGACATACTAACTCCCGGCCCGTTACTGAAACGGTATGATAAGATCCAACGGGGGCGGCCAAAGAGGCAGCGAGATCGGCTAGTACGTCGGCCTCCAAGTTCTGCAACCGTGGCACATGTTCTATAAAGAATCTTATGAAGGTGGAGATAATGTCGATTTTCGCCTGGTGGTAAGGGATTAATTCTTCATGTCAAACCTCATACTGACCCCGAACCTGACTGATGGTCAATTTCGAGTCTGTATAGGCCTCGATGTAGTCAACTCCTAGCTGTTTGGCGAGTTGGAGTCCGATAATGAGGGCGTTATACTCTGCAGCATTGTTGGTGCATGACTCCGTGAGAGAATATGCACGATTGATAACTAGGCCGTTCGAAGTAACAAGGACGATCCCGACCCCTGCTATGATTTCACCTTTTGGCCCCGCTCTTGAGGCTCCATCAAAGAACATGCACCATACTGAGTTGTTCGAAACTGCGTTGGACTCCAGTACTTCATCGGGGATTTCTTCGTAGAGTTTTGAATTTTCTGGCTCTCGCTGAGCCGCCTGGAAATCTGCCAATACTTGGCCCTTGACTGCCTTCTGTGGGATGAACACCATGTCGTAAGGAGTCAAGAGGATTGCCCATGTGGCTAGTCATGAATTTAGTGCCCCTGGCTTGGTCATAAGAACTCTAAGAGGGTTGATCCTGGATACCACATGGATCGTCTGTCCGGTCACATAATGTCGTGTCTTCTGGATGGCGAAGAGAAGGGTGAGACATTCCTTCTCAACAGGATTATACCGGTGCTCGGCTCCAATCATGGTCCTGCTGAGATAATATATTGCTTGTTCGTGGCCTTCTTTATTCTTTTGGGCTAATAAGGCACCAAGAGAATGACCCATGGCTCGGACGTATAGTAGGAAAGGCTTCCGCACGACTGGGGCTACCAGCACAGGAGGACTGGTGAGGTACTTCTTGATGTCGTTGAACGTGCTCTGGCACTCTTCGGTCCATTCAAAAGTGGCAAAAGTGGCCCATTTATTCATTAGTCTAGTGAAGGGTTGACATTTACCAGAGAGATTTGCTATGAATCTTCCTATGTACGCCAATCGCCCCTGCAAAACTCGAAGCACTCGGAGGTTCTTGGGAGCTGCCATGTCAAGAACTGCTTTGGTCTTCTCTGGGTCGATATAAATTTCTTTTACTGTAATGATGAAGCCTAAGAACTTGCTGCTGGAAATGCCAAGGAATTTACTTGGTTGGATTCATTTTTAGTTGATGTGTCCGCATTAGATCGAACACCGTCCGTAGATCATCTAAGTAGTTGGATTTGTACTTGCTTTTGACGGCGATGTCGTCAATATAACACTCTACCGTTTTTCGGAGATGCTTGCAGAATATGGTACTCATAGCCCTTTGATAGGTAGCTCCCGCGTTCTTTAATCCGAAAGGCATTACTGTGTAGCAATACACCCCCTTCGGAGTCCGAAACGTCGTATTCTAATACGTATATTGCCTGAATGTATTTATTTAGTATTTATCATGTAGTATCCTGTATTTAAATTCCTATAACTTCATGTTAATTAATTATCTGCATTTTATTTTCTGCACTTTATTTTTCTGCAATTCTATTATCTGCTCTTTAAATTTTCATGTTAATTAATTAGCTGCTCTTTAATTTTCATGCTAATTAATTCCTGTAATTTTATTTCTGTATTTCTTCCTGTAATTTTATTACCTGCATTTACTTCTCTGCTTTAGTTTTATTTTCGGTTGGATGAGCCCCTTAAGAACCCGACCCATTAAGAACCCGACCTAACTCCCACCTACCACCCCCTTCCATACTTAAAGCTACCCTCTCCCTTCTCTCTCCTCATTCACTCCTTCTTCACCATTACTTCTTCTTCTTCCTTTCATTACTCTCTCCACCTACCAACTAGGCAAGTACATCTTGCTCTACATGAGGACCATATTTTATGGTTCAATATTCTTCTTCTCATGATTCTAAGAGAGTTTAGTGCTTAGTATTTTTGATTCCATTGGTTCATTTCTTGTAGATCTAAGTTATTATATTTTCGGTTGTCTATGGGTTTTGATCTAGCAAACTCCTTTGTTCTCAAGATTTGATGGTTCCATGTCGTAGAGCAGTTCATCCTACCCAACTTTGACCTTTGGAAAGTTGGATTCGGACTTATTTTGACAGAGTTATGGACTTTTGAAGCTTTGGGGTACAACTATGGAGTTCTTGCTGTTTAGAGAAGACAGTGAGCAGTGTACGCTAGCTTTTTAGCTTGCGTCACTGAGCTGTGCGCGCTCTTTAGCGCAGCGCAGTATGAAGTCCATACGCTGCCTTTTTAGGAAGCGTGTGTCTTGCATACGCTACCTTTTGGAAGTGTGTGTCGTATGGAGTTCATATGCTACCTTTTGGGAGCGTATGACTTGCATACGCTGACTTGAATGGTCAGGAGTCGTATGAAGTCCATACGCTGCCTTTTTAGGAAGCGTGTGTCTTGCATACGCTACCTTTTGGAAGCGTGTGTCGTATGGAGTTCATACGCTGCCTTTTTGGAGCGTATGACTTGCATACGCTCACTTGAGTGTCAAGGAGTCGTATGGAGTCCATACGCTGCCTTCCTGAGCGTAGCCTGACCTAAGCATATGACTCTTGCACTGAGCGTATGGCCTTTTGGCTGACTTGGTCTTATGTCAGCATGTCAGTTTGGTTTCATTTTCCTTGCCTGGATCTTTTATAGCCCTGTATATTGATATCTTATTAGATGTTTAACGTCCATTTTATATCCTTACGCCTTTTTGCATAAACTTGATATAATCATAATATGTTGATATTTCTGTTAAATATAGATTGTTACGTGGGATGTACCATGTGTCGTGAATTGAGTTATAGATACCCCGATTGACTGGAATTAAACCCTGAGAGTTGTAGACTCGACCCCACTGAATACTAGTTGACTTTCATGCCTTGTCACCATTGATAATGATTGTGATCTTGACTAAATTAATCATGCGTTCCTATTCAGAACTAAGAGACTGGCTAGTCGTCTTATTGAATTGAATGAATGAGACACGTTCATGTTATGAACTATTGTACTCGACTGGCTGATCCCGAATATTGACATACATGCACATGCTGGCTTCAATCTATTTATTTATTTATTTATTTAGTTATTTTTTTCTCTACAAAAGAAGCATGTGTACTTTATGGTCAAGGCATGATTACCGTGGATAGATTTGATTGTTGCATTACGCTATGTAAGACCTGCAACCTAACCGCACTGGTATCGTTGTAGAGTTGTGCATATCGTACCCCGTACGAAAGTACTCATTTGAATGACCATGATCCACGGCATGAGATTTCACTCAACGTAGAGACTATTAAGTTAAATAAAATAATGATTGCATGGAGAGAATGGATTCCCGAATTCTAATATGGCAGTCCCCTTGGGACGAGTAGTACCCGACGGGCCGGTTGGTTCCCACAGATACTGTAAATCTGCCACACGGGCAGGAAACAGTATCTGCTTTTATTATTATTGTATATTGTATATTGACGGGCGTCCTGCTAGGACTCGTCTAATTCATGCATGGGCCAATTGATTGACTGGATAGACTAGCCTTGCTTGCACATAGTAAGAACTGAGGAATCCCTAATTGCATTATTCCAGGATAACTTGGGACTCATAATAGCAAGCCGTAGGAGTTGATTGGCCGTTCAAGATGATTTGTTTGTGTACTGTACTCTGTTACCTAACTGGGATGATCAGAATGTCAGGACATGACGGGCCAACTTCTGTCCTTGTTTGGTTGGGAGGTTGGTTCGAAGTGTCTTGATGTGATGTGAGTTCTAGTAGCAAGCAGAGATCTATTATTATATTCTCTTACTTACTGGTTTTAGTTCTCATGTCGTACTCCCTTGTGGTACTTGCTATTAGAGGTCTAACCTCTCTGGTTTTGTATGGCCAGATTTAGAGCCAGTTCCCGAGGACTCAGCGTACTTCCACCTCCAGGATGGTCAATACTAGAGGAATGATCGCAGGAGGCCTCGAGTGGGTTCCTTAACTTCACCACTCGTTTTGTTATCTACTTTATACCTTGCCGTTTGGCACCGACATGTTAGTCGGATTGTCTTGTACTTACTTTTGCATAATTGTAATTAAGTCAGACTGCAGCTGATAACAATTTATACTTACTACATCATCTGGCTGTATTTTGTAAAGCCAGATCTCAAGAACATTTTGACTGAGCGTTTGGGACGCCTTACTGCTTTACCTTACATGTTCTATATTTCTGTTTCTTGTTTGAATGATTGAGACAATAGATGTGTAATGACCATAGTAAGACTTTTATGTAGTATGCACCCCCTCGTCTGGATAGACAGCATTGATCGTATTATACGGTACTCTTCTACCCGTAATACGTAGCTGGCTGAGTCACTCCCCCGCTCTCCAGTATTCTGGTTCTGGGGCGTGACAAGGTTTTAGTGGTGGCCCATGCAGGTCTGATTTTAGACTTGTGGGGTGTTTTGATTTATAGAATGTCTCAATCACATGTGTTTTCCCTTGATCTCATGATTCGTTACTCTCAACTCTAGCTTGACATTCCAGTATCCTTTGACTTCATTGATCCTTCATGTCCGGTCGTTTGATTGTTCTCTTGTCCCTTTTCTTTGGGGCACCTCGTCCGTATCGGTCAGAACTGGACAGCAACAACAAGAGCAACATGGACAACCTGACCATGTTGGTCAGCAACAAGAGCCGGTACTAACTCAGGAGGCTACTCAGGAAGAAGTGATCGTGGAAGCAGCAGCTGGATCGCAGTATCCGGATGTTCCACCACCACCAACAGTTCTACCTACCCCTGCGGAGATGGACACACCAGCCCTTCTGGAGATCATGAGAGGAATGATGGCTACTCAGCAACATCAGATGTTAGCCCAACAGCGCATGCACGCTCAGTTATAAGAGCAGAATGTACTACTCAACCAAGGATTACAGACGGCATTGGAAAGAGGGGCGAGGCCAGATTGAGGAGCGTCAGCCCGGTTTTGCAAGTACAACCCCCGTCGTTTCGAGGGCACGGAAGATGCCATCTCAGCAGATGCATGGCTTAAGGATATTGAGGCTATTCTGACAGCAGCTAAGGTGCCGGCAGAAGAACGTGTGGATCTAGTGAAGTTGTTACTTCAGGATCTCGTACGTGATTGGTGGGAAGCAGAGGAAGTAGGCATCAGACGTCCCGTTGCTTGGGACGATTTCACAGCAAGATTCAAGACGAAGTACTATGGAGTTGTGGCACAGTTTGAGCTACAACAGAAGTTTATCAGTCTCAGGCAGGCTGGCAAGACGGTAGATGCTTATGCAGCGGAGTTCTGCAGATTGAGTAGGTTTGCCCCAGAGATGGTAGCAATGGAACGCCAGAGGGCGATGAGGTTCCAGCAAGGTTTTCATCTTGAGCTCTTGCAATTGATAGAGGGGCACAATTACCAGACTTTTGATGAGATATTGACGGCGACTCGAAGGCATGAGATCACCATTCAGAGGCTTGCGGCAAGGACTGGGGGTCAGAAGAGATCCCACAGTCAGATTGAAGGAGGAGGGGGAGCAGCGTCCTGAACAACAGCACCAGCCCCTGGCATTCGTATCCACGATGTGGCGATGCGAGGGCCAGCACCACCACCCAGGCAGCAGCAACAGCAACAGAGGAAGAACCATCAACCCCCGGTGGGCTGCACTTATTGTGGGAAGATGGGGCACACTAGAGATGTGTATCGGACATTGAATGGACTGTGTCTGATATATGGAAATCCAGATCATCGGGTTACCACATGTCCTATGAATTCGAGGTCAGGAGGACCAGGATAGCAGTTTCCTGCTCTGCCAGCACCAGAGGCAGGGCAGTATCGAGGACCAGCATTGGCAGTGAGGCCGTTGGCGCAGCGTCCGTTAGTATCACAGGCTCAGATGTTTCGGCAGCAGGGGCCGTCGATGCAGCAACACCAGCATAGACCACCCCAGCATCATCAAGGAAGGGGCCAGCAGCAGCACCAGGCTAGGCCACAGCATGGGAACCAGCAAGGAGGTCGAGGGCAGGCATTCACACTGTCCTTGGAAGAGGCATTGGCATCGGGAGATGTTGTGGCAGGTAACATTCTCGTCGCCTCATATCCCACAGTAGCATTGTTTGATTCGGGAGCATCGCACTCATTTATAACTGCACGATTTGCGACACGACTAGGAGTGGAGCTCGAGGCATTGCCTGGGAGGTTGAATATACTCACTGGTAATGGGCTCGTGGGATTTAGTAGAGTTAGTTTAGCATGTAGTGTTGTAGTGTGCGGGCATCCTTTACCCGCCCGGTTGATAGAATTTCCTGTTGGAAATTTCGACGTTATCTTAGGCATGGACTGGCTGAAAGACAGTCATGCGACAATAGATTGTCGTAGTGGAAGTGTATCTTTTGATATTCCAGGCATGGAGAGGTTCACCTTGGTCAGGTCAGAGGCAACTCAGCAAGAGCAGGGAGTAGTAACAGCAATGGAAGAAGTTCCAGTTCCGAAGGTAGTTGAAGAATTTCTAGACGTATTTTCCGAAGAACTTCCCGGTCTGCCACCAGTTAGAGATATTGAGTTCGGCATAGAATTGGCACCTGGAACTAAACCGATATCAGATCGGGTTTACAGAATGGCGGATTCGGAGCAGGCCAAGGTATATCAACATATAGAGGAATTGAAGGAGAAGAAGTTTATCCAGGCTAGCGTATCGCCATGGGCAGCACCAGTGGTACTTGTGGAGAAGAAGGATGGATCATCCAGATTGTGCATCGATTACAGGAAGCTTAACGCGGCAACAGTAAAGAACAAGTACCCATTACCCAGGATCGACGACTTATTTGATCAGTTGAGCAGGGCTAGAGTTTTTTCCAAGATAGATCTTCGTTCAGGGTACCATCAGGTGAGGGTTAGGAAGGAAGATATTCCCAAGACAGCATTCAGGTCGAAGTATGGACATTATGAGTTTTTAGTAATGCCGTTTGGTTTGACCAATGCTCCAGCTATCTTCATGGATTTGATGAACCGCATCTTTATGCCGTACTTAGATCAGTTTGTCGTTGTCTTTCTTGATGACATACTCATATATTCTGCTAGTGAAGAGGAGCATGAAGACCACCTCAGGAAAGTGTTGCAGGTTTTGAGAGAGAACCAGTTGTATGCCAAGCTCAGCAAGTGTGAATTCTGGACGGATCATATTTCATTTTTGGGTCATATCGTATCAGGAGCTGGAGTAGTAGTGGATCCCAAGAAGGTAGAAGCAGTAGAGAGTTGGCCAGTACCCAAGACCGTAGCTGATGTACGGAGTTTCTTAGGATTGACAGGATATTACAGAAGGTTTGTGTCAGACTTTGCAAGGCTTTCAGCACCCATGACCCGCTTGACACGGAAGGATGTACCATTCGTCTGGTCGGCAGAATGCCAGGCATTATTTGAGAACCTAAAGCGGAAGTTGATATCAGCGCCTATCCTTACATTGCCAGTTGGGCCCGGAGGTTTTACAGTATATTGTGATGCGTCAGGTAAAGGACTTGGATGTGTCCTCATGCAGCACGGGAAGGTGATAGCGTATGCATCTAGGCAGCTTCGAGACCACGAGAAGAATTACCCAACTCATGATCTGGAATTGGCGGCAGTAGTGTTTGCTCTGAAGCTATGGAGGTATTACTTATATGGTGACCGAGTGGACATGTACACAGACCATAAAAGTTTGAAGTACATCTTTACTCAGAAGGAGCTGAACATGAGGCAGAGAAGATGGTTAGAGTTGATCAAGGATTATGACGTGGAGCTTCAGTATCATCCAGGCAAGACGAATGTAGTAGCAGACGCTCTCAGCAGAAGAGGCGGCGCATTTATGTTGACAACGCAGAAGCATATCCTAGAAGACCTTCAGGAGATGGGCATAGAGGTTATACTTCCTAGCGATGTAGGAGTTCTGGCAAGTCTACAAGTCCAATCTGACTTGGTAGATAGGATCAAGGCAGCTCAGGCACAAGACCCAAGGATTCAGAAGCTTAGGGCAGAATGTGAGTCAGGGCACAGAAAGGAGTTGAAAATTCATGAAGATGGTACACTTAGGTTTGGATCACGTCTATGTGTGCCCAGTGGAGATATCAGACAGGAAGTTATGGCAGAAGCTCACAGTTCTCAGTATTCTATACATCCTGGAGGGACCAAGACGTACCAAGATATCAAGCAGCACTTCTGGTGGAATGGAATGAAGAGGAAGATAGCTAGGTTTGTTTCCCGTTGCTTGATATATCAGCAAGTGAAGGCAGAACGGCAGAGGCCAGCTGGATTATTGCAACCGCTTCCCATCCCGGAATGGAAATGGGAGCATATTACAATGGACTTCGTGACCGGTTTACCGAGATCACCAAGTGGTAAGGACGCCATTTGGGTGATAGTAGATCAGCTTACGAAGGTGGCGCATTTTCTTTCTTTCAGAGTAGGGCAATCTACAGAAAAGTTGGCAGAGTTGTATATGTAACAGATAGTCAGGCAGCATGGAGTCCCTGTCAGTATTGTGTCAGATCGAGATACCCGTTTCACATCACATTTCTGGAAGAGCTTGCATCATAGTCTGGGTACCAAGTTAAGATTTAGCACGGCTTACCATCCGCAGACGGACGGACAATTAGAAAGGACGATTCAGACTTTGGAAGATATGTTGCGTACTTGCACTCTAGATTTTGGAGGATCTTGGGAAAGCCACCTCCACTTAGTTGAGTTCTCATACAACAACAGTTATCAAGCCAGTATCCAGATGGCGCCATTTGAGGCACTATATGGTAAGAAGTGTAGATCGCCGCTTTTATGGGATGATATCGGGGAAAGGAAGATGCTAGGCCCAGAAATGATTATCCAGACGGTTGAAGTGATTAAGGGAATTAGAGAGCGACTTAGAGTTGCGCAGGACCGACATCGTCATTGGGCGGACCAGCATCGTAGGCCGTTAGAGTTCTCTGTTGGGGACCACGTATTCTTGCGGATCTCACCTACTCGTGGGGTCATTAGATTTGGCGTTCGCGGGAAACTGAGTCCGCGGTACGTGGGCCCATTTGTTATCCTTGATCGGATAGGCGATGTTGCTTATCGTTTATCACTCCCACCTTCGTTACGAGAGGTGCATGACGTGTTTCATGTATCTCAGTTGCGAAGGTATGTATCAGACCCCAGCCATATCCTCGATCATTCAGAACTGGTTGTTGGTACCAACCTGTCTTACGAGGAACAACCTGTGTCCATCTTGGACCGAAGAGAGAAGATACTCAAGAACCGAACAATTAACCTTGTCCGGGTTGCTTGGGGTCATCACTCTTTGGGAGAGTCAACGTGGGAACGTGAGGATGATATCCGATCACGGTATCCACATCTGTTTGACTCACAAGGTATATATCTTTTTCTGTGTACCTTGATTGTCTTGATTCTTCATGCTTAACCCTTTATGGGTAGAATTGCTAGATAACGTAGATTGCTAAATATGGATATGTTACTTGCTATGGACATTGTAAAATGATTGCTTTATTGAATTGCTTGTACTTAGATTAGTTTAGCCCCGATATTTCTATCTTGCTTGAATTTGAAATTCCGAGGACGGAATTCTTTCAAGGAGGGTAGAGATGTCACTCCCCGTTCCCGGAATGCGTATTCTAATACGTATATTGTCTGAATGTATTTATTTAGTATTTATCATGTAGTATCCTGTATTTAAATTCCTATAACTTCATGTTAATTAATTATCTGTATTTTATTTTCTGCACTTTATTTTTCTGCAATTCTATTATCTGCTCTTTAAATTTTCATGTTAATTAATTAGCTGCTCTTTAATTTTCATGCTAATTAATTCCTGCAATTTTATTTCTGCATTTCTTCCTGTAATTTTATTACCTGCATTTACTTCTCTGCTTTAGTTTTATTTTCGGTTGGATGAGCCCCTTAAGAACCCGACCCATTAAGAACCCGGCCCAACTTCCACCTACCACCCCCTTCCATACTTAAAGCTACCCTCTCCCTTCTCTCTCCTCATTCACTCATTCTTCACCATTACTTCTTCTTCTTCCTTTCATTACTCTCTCCACCTACCAACTAGGCAAGTACATCTTGCTCTACATGAGGACCATATTTTATGGTTCAATATTCTTCTTCTCATGATTCTAAGAGAGTTTAGTGTTTAGTATTTTTGATTCCATTGGTTCATTTCTTGTAGATCTAAGTTATTGTATTTTCGGTTGTCTATGGGTTTTGATCTAGCAAACTCCTTTGTTCTCAAGATTTGATGGTTCCATGTCGTAGAGCAGTTCATCCTACCCAATTTTGACCTTTGGAAAGTTGGATTCGGACTTATTTTGACAGAGTTATGGACTTTTGAAGCTTTGGGGTACAACTATGGAGTTCTTGCTGTTTGGAGAAGACAGTGAGCAGTGTACGCTAGCTTTTTAGCTTGCGTCACTGAGCTGTGCGCGCTCTTTAGCGTAGCGCAGTATGAAGTCCATACGCTGCCTTTTTAGGAAGCGTGTGTCTTGCATACGCTACCTTTTGGAAGTGTGTGTCGTATGGAGTTCATACGCTACCTTTTGGGAGCGTATGACTTGCATACGCTGACTTGAATGGTCAGGAGTCGTATGAAGTCCATACGCTGCCTTTTTAGGAAGCGTGTGTCTTGCATACGCTACCTTTTGGAAGCGTGTGTCGTATGGAGTTCATACGCTGCCTTTTTGGAGCGTATGACTTGCATACGCTCACTTGAGTGTCAAGGAGTCGTATGGAGTCCATACGCTGCCTTCCTGAGCGTAGCCTGACCTAAGCGTATGACTCTTGCACTGAGCGTATGGCCTTTTGGCTGACTTGGTCTTATGTCAGCATGTCAGTTTGGTTTTATTTTCCTTGCCTGGATCTTTTATAGCCCTGTATATTGATATCTTATTAGATGTTTAACGTCCATTTTATATCCTTACGCCTTTTTGCATAAACTTGATATAATCATAATATGTTGATATTTCTGTTAAATATAGATTGTTACGTGGGATGTACCATATGTCGTGAATTGAGTTATAGATACCCCGATTGACTGGAATTAAACCCTGAGAGTTGTAGACTCGACCCTACTGAATACTAGTTGACTTTCATGCCTTGTCACCATTGATAATGATTGTGATCTTGACTAAATTAATCATGCGTTCCTATTCGGAACTAAGAGACTGGCTAGTCGTCTTATTGAATTGAATGAATGAGACACGTTCATGTTATGAACTATTGTACTCGACTGGCTGATCCCGAATATTGACATACATGCACATGCTGGCTTCAATCTATTTATTTATTTATTTATTTAGTTATTTTTTTCTCTACAAAAGAAGCATGTGTACTTTATGGTCAAGGCATGATTACCGTAGATAGATTTGATTGTTGCATTACGCTATGTAAGACCTGCAACCTAACCGCACTGGTATCGTTGTAGAGTTGTGCATATCGTACCCCGTACGAAAGTACTCATTTGAATGACCATGATCCACGGCATGGGATTTCACTCAACGTAGAGACTATTAAGTTAAATAAATAATGATTGCATGGAGAGAATGGATTTCCGAATTCTTACATGGCAGCCCCCTTGGGACGAGTAGTACCCGACGGGCTGGTTGGTTCCCACAGATACTGTAAATCTGCCACACGGGCAGGAAACAGTATCTGCTTTATTATTATTGTATATTGTATATTGACGGGCGTCCTGCTAGGACTCGTCTAATTCATGCATGGGCCAATTGATTGACTGGATAGACTAGCCTTGCTTGCACATAGTAAGAACTGAGGAATCCCTAATTGCATTATTCCAGGATAACTTGGGACTCATAATAGCAAGCCGTAGGAGTTGATTGGCCGTTCAAGATGATTTGTTTGTGTACTGTACTCTGTTACCTAACTGGGATGATCAGAATGTCAGGACATGACGGGCCAACTTCTGTCCTTGTTTGGTTGGAAGGTTGGTTCGAAGTGTCTTGATGTGATATGAGTTCTAGTAGCAAGCAGAGATCTATTATTATATTCTCTTACTTACTGGTTTTAGTTCTCATGTCGTGCTCCCTTGTGGTACTTGCTATTAGAGGTCTAACCTCTCTGGTTTTGTATGGCCAGATTTAGAGCCAGTTCCCGAGGACTCAGCGTACTTCCACCTCCAGGATGGTCAATACTAGAGGAATGATCGCAGGAGGCCTCGAGTGGGTTCCTTAACTTCACCACTCGTTTTGTTATCTACTTTATACCTTGCCGTTTGGCACCGACATGTTAGTCGGATTGCCTTGTACTTACTTTTGCATAATTGTAATTAAGTCAGACTGCAGCTGATAACAATTATGTATACTTACTACATCATCTGGCTGTATTTTGTAAAGCCAGATCTCAAGAACATTTTGACTGAGCGTTTGGGACGCCTTACTGCTTTACCTTACATGTTCTATATTTCTGTTTCTTGTTTGAATGATTGAGACAATAGATGTGTAATGACCATAGTAAGACTTTTATGTAGTATGCACCCCCTCGTCTGGTTAGATAGCATTGATCGTATTATACGGTACTCTTCTACCCGTAATACGTAGCTGGCTGAGTCACTCCCCCGCTCTCCAGTATTCTGGTTCTGGGGCGTGACACCAATATGGGTGCTGCTCTTCGCGGATGATGCCATGCTCGATGAGTTTGTTGACCTCCTCCTCAATAGCATCCATAATATCGGGGCGGAACCAACACTGTTGCTGCTTGACCGGTTTAACATGGGGCAGGATATTGAGGCGGTACATGGCCACTTGCAGTTTAGCCCTGGCATATCTTCGTAGCTCCAGGCAAAGACGTCGATACACTCGCAGATGAGCTGTATCAGGGACTGCCTTTCATCTTCTTTTAGACTTTTGCTGATAAAGATCTGCTTGGTGAGGCCTCATCTCCTAATTCAACCTGGATGACTTCATCTTCCGTAGGGGGTTCGTGCTGTTCGAAATGCAACTTCCATTGGGATCCTAAGCGCTGCGCCCAGGGTTCATCTTTGAAGTACTCGAACACTTGGTCTTCGTCCTCGACTGGGGGGTTTAGAGAGACAATGTTGGCGGATAACATTTCCTTGAAGTCCTGAACGGCTCTATTATCAGAGTACATGGTGTCCTCTTGCTCGTAACCCGATGCTGTTAGAAGATTGACCACTTCTACTGCCGTGTTAGGGACAGAAATGATGTTATGCTGTGCCTCTGCGGCTGGACTACTCCCAGACTGGAGAGTAACCATGTTGGCCATGACGGTCTTCTCCTCGTAATCCAACGATATGACGTTGGCATTAATAAGGTACTGAATTTGCCCATTCAACACATAGCAGTCATGTGTTGAGTGATGAACGTACTGCTGATAATGACAATACTTGGGATGGTCCACCTTTTCCACTTCATCAGGATGCCTGGGCGCCGGGATGGACAGTTTGCTACTCTTCGTAAGCATCTCGAAGAGCTCCAACGTATCCTCGTCCTTGAAGGAGTAAGTCTTCCTCGGCCTCTGCGCTTCCGCAGACTTGGGGTTCGCAGCTACCGAACCTTTGGAGATGTTGACGGTCATGGCTTGCTTGCCGTTTTTGTTTTTAGGGTTGTTGCTGGACGAGCGTCTCCCCTTGTCTTTGGACGCAGAAAAAGTATAGCCCTATGAGCTGCGTGTCCTGGGCTTTCTTTGTGCGGCATCCGCCTCTGTAATGAAATGCGTCCACTCCGTGCAGGGAGCATTGTGCCACAATTTTATAGCGGGCAGCATATTCTTGCGGCAGGTGTCCATAACCATGGGCTCGGGCATGTCGGGTGGTAATTTGAGGGTTGCCTGGCATAAGCGCTTGATGTATGTGTGGACAGGCTCTTTCTTCCTCTGGACAATTTCCATGAGGGTCGATATGGTCATATCCATGCCTCCTTCGTAGAATCGGTCCACGAACCGAGTCTTCAGGTCTTCAAATGACGAGATACAGTCGTCCGGAAGACTGCAGAACCACTCATAGGCTACCCCCTACAGGGCTCCTATGAATATGTTGGACAGGAGGGTGTCATCCTTTGGTAGGTGCCCCGTTACTGAGACAAAGTACCTCAAGTATTATCGGGGAGACCCCTTCCCTTCATAAGGTGTAAGCGTCTGCGGATTGTATTTGGCAGGATAGACGACGTTGTCCCACTCGGCAGGGTATGGCTGCCGGATCCCCATCTTCCGGAGCGTTGCTTGCTTCTTTCTGGCATCATGACGAGCATACAGCTCCTTGATGGCCTTCTGTATCTCGGCCGACATTGTGGAGCCTGTAGCCGATGGAGTAGACGAGGATGGTCCTGCCTGATTGGCCGTAGGCAACCTGCTGGATTCGTCATTGTTTGGCGGATCACGCGCAGGTGTAAAGGAAGCGGGGGCCATGCTACTCTTGAGGTCGATTATGACCGAGGATAGGGTCTTCATGGTGTCCGTCTGCGTATCTAACTTCGTCTCGAGGACTTTGATACATCTGAGAGTTTCGTTGTTGTCTTTCTCTTTGCCATCGGCCATGAACACAAACCGAGTGTGACGGTGACTCGAGGGAGTCATAGATCCTTCACTTTCTGGCTCAGACGCCCGAGTCTCGCTGTCCTGAGGATATACCTTAAGATTGTGATCTTATTCGGACTCAGTATGGTTGCTACCCCCGGTCTGGTGACTAGCTGTGCCGACGGAGACATCCATGTCGTATTACGCCTCGTCAGATTGGAACACAGGGTTGTCGTGCATGGTAGGAGGCTGGCTACCCCCAGTTTTTGATATGGCACCAAATGTAGATTTGGAACGAGTGCCTTGGAACACACCTGCAACGGGTTCCTTAGCTTTATTGTTCTTTGACCTCCTCTTCGGTTTAGCAACCGATATGGAAGGATTCTGGGAGGACTTCTTGAAAGCTCTGGAACCCTGCGCCGCGTAGCATGTGGCGATGCGGGGCTCATCTTCTCTATGGCTCACCGACCCCTGTTAAGCCTCTGGTGTGGGGTCGGCGTAGAGTAGAGTCTATGGAAGACGAAATGCCTGCTCGACGATGGCACAGCCGTCTGCTGATAGCGACAGTTGATAGTAATATGGGTACAAGAGTGCCTTGATTTAGGCACATCTTGTGCCATAGATTCTTCTTTCGCTTGTGAGAGGGTTGGATTTTCTGTTGTAGCACTCCCATTGTACATGCAGGAAAGCTGCATAGAAGCACGGTCAGAGTGGGTCTGGCGAGGAAGCCTTTTGTCGCTCCTGCGGGAACGCTGCTCACATGGCTCCCTCTCTGTGGGACGCACCCCCTGGCTTGGCTTACGCCCAGGAGTACCCCAGTGGAAGGGAGATTCGATTGGTTGAGGCATCGGAGCGCGAGAGCCAGTCTTGTATAGCATTCCATCGGCTGTGCGTGTTATTGTCAACACGGGCCTCTGGTCTGCCGCTGGTGTCGTACGCTTGTTGTACGAAGCGCGAGCCACCTGGGATCTCTTCATACTACCCCAATGGGCGAGTAGTATTCAGAGTCCGCCAAAGGTTTACCTGAAGGAAAAGCAATTATGTCGAAGACAGATCTCCTTACCGGTAATACTTCCGTCGTGAGGGGTTGGACCAGTATGCGCTTCCTTGGGCATCGGTGTTTCGTCAGATCAACCATGGAACTACCATCTTCCTTGCCGTGCTTTTCCAGGATGGGAATCGGGCAAGGGGATGCTGTAGCAACCGGAATCTTCTCTGTGGCCTTGACGTTGAGGGGGTCCTGAGACGCAGTTCCCGTCATCGTGCTTCTGGCTGCGGCCGCCTTAGGCCTCCAGAAACATCGAGTCTTCTTCGGTTGTACGAACCGCTTCGAAGTCTTCGACTTTTCATCAGAGAGGAGATCTTCAAAAGCCTGTTGGTCGAAGCATATGACCAGTATGTCTTGAGAAGCTCCCAGCAAGTTGTCATCAGATTGTGTCACTGCCTTCTCGTTGGAGGAGAAGGTAGTCCCCAAAGTCACCATTTTGTTCGATGTAACGAAAGGTTGAACTAACTTTTTTGCTTTATTGAACATGTAAGGTATCTGTGTACAAAGAAGGAAGTCCTAAACAGGATATTCTAAGTACAGGGAGAAGAGGTTTCTGGGAAAGTGTGACGGTGGAGATCGAGCGCTGCAGTGACTCCTTTACTCCGTTGACGATCTGACGACGAATCAACCTTGCTATCGCTCTCTGGCTCCCAGATACAGTCGAGTAATTCTTGGAATTTCATCCTAGATTTGGAGTCTAATTGATCATCGTCTAAGATTTAAATCAATCTGATATAATATCAATCCTGATTTAATCTCAATCTTCTCTGCAAGAGGCGGTTTAAACAAACCAATTAGGGTGGACCCATGCTTCCTGCACCTTTGGTGAGGACTAAGTGCTGCTCGACGAGTAAACCGTGCTTCTTGAGACGACGGAACCTCTGTGCTTTCAGGCGACGAGTGGACTTGGCTTCGAATGACGACGAGACTTCTGTGTATATAAAGCAACTTATGAAGCTGTATTTCGGGCTACCAGAGTCACTGTGCTGTAGGCAACAAGTAGGCTTGTGCTTTAGGTTGGCGAGGTTACTGTGCTTTTGGAGCGACATGTTGATTTGTATTGGTTGCGATAGGAGTTCCCAAGTCTCTTATAGAGAAGTGACTTAAGCTTCTGACTGGAGCAGACGACTGCACCGTGGGAATGGAGATGGTGTGAGCCACCATCCTGTGCCTCATGCGAACGCAAGTAAGTAGCTGTGCCTCTGAACAGTGAAGGCGTTGGCTGTGAAGGTAAGGGTATGACACCCTTGCGTGTCTGAGATTGGCGCAGGCAGGTAGCTGTGCCTCTGGAGTGAAGATACTGGATTTTGAAATAAAAGAAGGGGAGGGGGGCCTACCACCATTTTGTTTCAGAGGTTGGCGCAGGCAGGTGGCTGCGCCTCTGGCTTAAAGGCTATGGCTTCTTCAAAGTGTCGAGTTACTGATATGGTTCTGAGAGGCTGCACACACAAGAAATCAGAATATGCTTCGGCGAAGATCAATCTTCCAGCGTGTGTATCGAGAAGAAGGAAGGCTGCGCTTTGATGAAGACTGCATCCCTTGTAGATCCCTCTAGGTTCTGTCGAATCTGTACTAGATCCTTTGTAGAAGAATAAAATTAGTCCCTTATATAATCCTGGTGTGTCTGTACTAGACTTTGGTAGACATGACTGTAGGACTGTTGAGCACCTCTAGAGGGGGGATGAATAGAGTGAGTGCGAGTGCAGCGGAAAATAATCCCAATTAAAAAATTTAAACAATGGCAGTTTATAAGAGACAGTAAATATAAAGCAAGAGATAGAGAGATCAAACTCAGTGACACATCGATGTATACTGGTATCCCTCTGAGAGGACTAATCCAGTCTCGAGTACTCTTGCTCGATGTTAATCCACTAAGGCACAAGCTAATTGAGAGCTTGTAGTCTCTTACAACACCGTGCTTGGTGACAAGTGCACGACCAACTTCACAACATCGTGCTTGGTGACGAGCGCACGACCGGCTCCACAATAAGGATGATTGCTGTACTTTGAACAACCTCTTTACAACTCTTGAACACCAAAAGACTCTAGATCGAAGTAGATATTTCTGGCTTTTGGCTAAGAGGAGTATATGTGTGATTTGAAAGCTTTTGATCGATTGAAAACACTTATTGAATAGAGAAGAGAAGATGAAGATGAATGAGTGATTTGAAATAAAAAACTCTCTCCTATTTATAGGTGTTTTCTGGGACCGAACTCGGGCAGAGTTCTGGCAGAGTTCTGATGCAAAGATTTCGCATATGTATGTTGCATACAGATTTGGAGGCAACGGATATTTGAATTCAAACTGACCAAACTCGGGCAGAGTTCGGACCGAACTCGGGCCGAACTCGGTTTTGAGTTCTCTCTAGGAGAATTTCGAAATATTTGTCAAATTCTGTTGCAAAAATGATTTTGAACTTTTGGTAAAAATGAAATGGGAATAAGTAGGCTTTTTAGAAATGTGGACTGAGATTAACCTAAGCCAGTATTACCTAGTCGATCTTACAATTTAAATCCTAGACTCAATAAAGATAAATACATAATAAATTGTAAAATGACTCGAACTGGATCCCATTGAGAGTAATCTTCAGATTGATGATTTATATGCTTGATGATGCAGTACGACGCTCGTTGATATTGATTTCACACGTCCTGAAATAATTAGCAGCAGTTCGTATATTTTGTGTATTGACTTAAGTTCATGTCGATTATTAAAATCGGGTGTGACCATGGAATGGGCCAACAATCTCCCCCATTTTGATAATTGACAAACTTGAGTCTATACCAAAATATATCAAAAAATAGAACAAATAAAATGTTACCTGAACAAAACATGGTTGATTTTGTAATGGATTGGATTGTATGCTTTGGATTTGCTTTGGATTGTGTATATACTCTTTCTTCCCCTTTGTCAATATAAAAATGGCTTTGGCTCCCCCGTAATGTGTGAAGCCAACAATTTACAACAAACAGACAAAGTGAAGCTAGAGATAACCAAATAACACAAAGTGCATAAAAAGATAACTAGTACTGAATAAACTAGAATATCATGCATAACAATGTCTCACTAAAAGAAAAAAGATACAATCATAAAGTGCTAAATATGTCTAACTTAAAAGTTTAGACAAAAAATGAAAACTACATCATAGCATAGATCATCAACTAACATCCTATCCACTATCCACCAGCTCGAATCCGCATCACATAGTGGGGTCGTCACCGCCAGGAGCATCCAGAGGAAAGTAAGCGGCAGTAGGATCGAAGTAAGGGAAAGTCGCCTCATCTCCGAACCTGGGTCCGGGAAGCCTGGGTGAGGAAGGATAGTCACTGGATGTGATGGGTCCTGTGAGAGACTCCAGTGAAGATCAGCAATCCCATTCCGCAACTCCTGAGCCTGGTAGATGTGGCGGAACTCCGAGTCGAGATAGCTCTGATGATGTTGCGCAGAGAGAGCAACAAAGTCATCAAATCACTGATAAAATCCAGGGTCAAAACCCGGAGCTGGGGCTGGAGCATCATCAGGAGGAGGAGCCTCATCGTCAACAGCAGCAGGCTGAGCTCCATAAGGCAGAGGTGGAGTAGGGTATCGACGAGATCTGCTAAGCTCTACGGCAGTGGAGGAGTAGGCACAGGTTTGAAGATCAATATCAAACCTGCGAAAGATGGAGGCCAGGTGCATAGGATAGACCAGGTTACGTCCTGCATTTCTGTAGTTCAGCATCCATGCCATCTTGGTCTTGGGGATAGAAAAAAGAATGCCAAAATGGATATGATACATAGCAGATAGCTCTAAAAAAGTGATCTCATCAGATGATCCTTTCTTTGGAAGGAGAACAGAGAAAATGAAACGATGGAGTTCATAGAAGTTTTGGTTCAGGTCTTTTGAAAAGACTCTCAAGGAACAGGTTGTGGATGACAAATCAGTTCTTTGAAAGAGTTAAGTGTGACATCTTCTGGAAATTGGATATGATGAATATCCACAAGAGCTTCACCCCATCAGGAACATGGAAATATTCACTGATGTCAGTGGCGCTGAACTCCAGTTCTTGTCCAGCAATGCAAGAATAGAAGTTTCCGTTTGGCTTACCTGCAAGTTACAGTAAAACATACGGACATCATTGTCGAAGATGTTCTCGGCTCTACTTCGAAGAAGTCACGATAGCCGAGATGGTCAAATATGGGAGCGTACTCAGAAAAAAGTAAAGTTAACATAAGCTCCAGCACATATTTTACGACCAGAGAAAGAATCAAACCATAAGTCAGAAAATTCCTTATCAGAAAATAAATCAGAATCAAAATCATCTGACCCTAATGGTCTAGCAGGACTGAAAAGACTAGTAGGGACGTAGTCAGACGAGGAAGATCCTGCTTGTGAAGGATCAACCGGTCTTCTCTGACGTTTGGGAACCATAGATGAGAAGAAAAAGAAATTGAAGTACCTTGAAAGAGGAGGAAGAAGATGAAGTTGATTAGCCCACTGGAACTCCTTGAAAATTTGCAAGGAAAGAGTAGGAAGGAGTTTTTGGGAGAGTAGAGGATTTTTCACGAAGTGTTTATGTGAAAAATATGAAGAGATGAGGGGTTTATAAAGAGCTAGGGCCGGTTGTTCGGTTCTGGAAGCTGAACAGCGCCGATTGAACTCGGCCCGAATTCGGTCCGAACTCGGTCCGAGTTCGGTCCGAGTTCGGCTACTTGTATTTTCGAGGTAATAAATGCAGTTTTGGTATTTTAAAATGTAACTTTATGACTTATGACTTCTATATTTAATAACGTCTATTATTTTTGGGTTAGCTGTAGGGGTACTGTCCCAGCTAACGGAGGTTTACCGGAAAACTCTTAAATATCGCTTCGTTTCGACCGTAGTCGTTGTGACAAACAAACCCTTTGTAGGCTTATACCAAAAATCAATTTCAGTTAAATAATTTTTGAATTTTCGAGTCATAAAATTAAATTTAATTACCATACTACACTATGAATCTGAAAATTCAAGTATACCGAGCTCTCGCCTCATTATGTTAAAATGGTCTTCCGCCAGTGGTTTTGTGAAAATGTCTGCTAGTTGATGATCTGTGTCAATAAACTCTAAGCAGATATCACCGTGTTGTTGATGATCACGTAAAAAGTGATGACGTATCTCAATGTGTTTTATGCGTGAGTGACATACAGGGTTCTTAGTCAGATTAATGGTGCTAGTGTTATCGCAATAAATGGGAATCTTAGTGTAGTACAAATTGTAGTCTTCTAGGGTTTGCTTCATCCACAAAATTTGAGCACAGCAACGTCCTGCGGCTATATATTCAGCCTCAGTAGTTGATAATACTACGAAATTTTACTTCTTGATAAACCAAGAGACTAAGGCCTTTCCTAGGAAATGACACGTACTGCTGGTACTTTTACGGTCTCTTTGCATCCTGCAAAATCCGTATCCGAGTAACCTATCAGGTCAAAGGATTTGGTTTTAGGATACCACAAGCTGACTGTAGAAGTTCCTTTAAGGTATCGAAAGATACGCTTAACGACACTTAGGTGTGATTCCTTAGGATTTGTCTGGTATCGTGCACAGATGCAAACACTAAACATAATATTAGGACGACTAGCAGTTAAATATAATAAGCTACCAATCATACCTCGATACTTACGTTGGTCGACATGTTTGTCACTTTCATCAGAATCAAGCTTTATGGATGTAGCCATTGGAGTTCTGATTGGCTTTACATTATCGAAGTCGTACTTTTTCAGTATGTCCTTCGTATACTTGGCTTGGTTGATGAATGTTCCTTTTGAGTGTTGTTTGATCTGAAGTTCTAGAAAAAAGTTTAGCTCTTCCATCATACTCATCTCAAATTCACTCTGCATACACTTAGCAAAATCTTGACAAAGTTTTTCATTAGTAGAATCGAATATAATGTCATCTACATATATTTGCACAAGAAGAATGTCATCATTTATGGATTTGATAAACAAAGTTGTATCAACTCTTCCTCTTGAAAAACCATTTTCAAGTAAGAAGGCACTTAGGCGTTCATACCAAGCACGAGGTGCCTGTTTGAGTACATAGAGTGCTTTCTTAAGCTTGAAGACGTGATCAGGTTTTTAAAAATCTTCAAAACCAGGAGGTTATTTCACAAAAACTTCCTCTTTTAAAAATTCGTTCAAAAATGCACTTTTCACGTCCATTTGAAATAATTTAAAATCAATTAAACATACAAATGCACAAAATATGCGGATGGATTCTAGTCTAGCAACAGGAGCATATGTCTCATCATAATCAATACCTTCTTCTTGATTATAACCTTGTGCCACTAGACGTACTTTGTTGCGTAGAACTTGTCCATCTTTACTAAGTTTATTTCGGAACACCCATTTGGTACCAATTATTGATTAACCAATAGGTTTAGGAACGAGTTCCCAAACTTGTTTTCTCTGAAATTGATTTAGTTCCTCTTGCATGGCATCAATCCAAAACTCATCAGAAAAGGCATCTTCTATATCTTAGGTTCTATTTGAGAAATAAAAGCTATATTTGCTGCTATTTCAGAATCCCTAAGAGAGGAGCGTGTACTTACACCTTTTGATACATCACCTATGATGAGTGTCTCTGGATGATCTGGTAAGAACTTTAATGAATCAAAATTTTGAGTCAGATCTTCTACAGGACTCTTCTCCGTTTTTGCTTGTACATCTTCATCATCACTGTCGCTAGATCTGTGACTATTGAGCTCATCAAAAGTAACGTTAATATTCTTCAACAATCATAGATCTTTTATTAAAAATTCTATATCCCTTACTCTTAGCAGCATATCCGAGAAATATTCCTTCATCTGCTTTAGAGTCAAACTTACCCAAGTTATCCTTGGTGTTCAGGATAAAGCAGCGACATCCAAAAACTTTAAAGTAAGAAATGTTCGGAATCCTTCCAAACCAAAGTTCATATGGTGTTTTCTTCGAGATAGGTCGAATTAATACCCTATTTAAAATATGACAGGCTGTGCTAACAGCTTCTGCCCAAAAATACTTAGGAAGATTATGCTGATTCAGCATGACTCTAGCCATTTTTCTTAGAGTACGATTCTTCCGCTCCACAATACCATTCCGTTGGGGAGTTTTAGGAGAAGAAAATTCGTGGTAATATCCACTATCATCACAAAACTTTTTGAAATCAAAATTTACGAATTCGCCACCATGATCACTTCGGATACGAGTAATCATGAAGCCGTTTTCGTTTTGTACCTTTTTGCAAAATATCTAAAATTCAAAAATAGCATCACTTTTGTTTGATAAAAAGTAAACCCAAGTAAAGCGAGAGAAATTATCAACAATACAAAAGCGTAGAACTTACCGCCAAGACTAGCGACTCTACTAGGACCAAATAAATCTATATGAATCAACTGCAAAGGTCTAGAAGTACTTTACAGCGTTGATGGATTTAAATGTAGACCTATGTGCTTTGTTCTTTTCACAGTCAGCACATACCATATCTCTCTTGAATGGAATCTCGGGGAGTCCTTTTACCAACTTCTTAGTGCTCAGTTGTGAGATAGTATCCATATTTGTATGCCCTAGTCTCATATGCCATAGCCAGCTTTCATCTAGATTAGCTACTAGGCATCTTCCTGCATTATTAGTACTCTCCAAAAATAAATGTTGTCTTCTCTAATCCCTTTATATACGGGATCACCAGATGACATATCATATATGCTATATTTGTCTTTTACAAAATTGATACCATAACCATTATCAGCAAAATGACTTATGCTTAGTAGGTTATGTTTTAATTCTGTGACTAGATAAACATCCTTTATTACTGGATAAGGAGAAATACCGACAGTGCCATTACCAATAATATCACCTCTTAAATTATTTCTAAAGGAGACGTATCCTTCTTTCTTCATCGATAGCGTGGCGAACAAAGATGCATCACCAGTCATGTGCCGCGAATATCCGCTATCGAGGATCCACTTGCTTTTAGCATGAGAGGGTTGAGGGTCCACCTACAAAACAATTAGATGAATCCTTTGGTACCCATTTACTGAAGGGTCCATATTGATTAGTCTTAGGTCTCCAAAACAAAGTGTGATTGTCAACAATTTTCCTTGCTAAGCAATACTGTAATATGTGTCCATGTGTACCACAATATGTGCAAGTTAGTTTAGAACCAATGGTGGTTGACACTGTATTGACATGCTTGTTTGGTTTCTTGAAAAACCTATAGGTGATAGTCGTGTTTCTTCTATGCTTTCTGATTTTTAGTCCTCTTAGGTGTATGCTTAGCATTATGACTAAACTTAGGCTGTGTTACAGGTATTGCCTGTTTGCCTAACTTGATTTCTAACTTTTTAGAAATCGCAAAAGACTCTTCATATCTAGCAGTCATATCTGAGAGTCTTTGTTATGTAACTAAGTGCTTCTTCTCTCTATGTCATATAACTCTTGTATTTTGACATAATTTCTTTCTTTCTTATCAAATTTGAGGATAGCCTCATGATAGTCTACCTTGAGTTTGGCTATCTCTCGTTGTTACCGGTAGTAGACGTCTCTTTAATATCTTCAATAAGATTGGACAGTCTAGCTATCTCGGTTGTGCATGCCTTAATCTCTTTTCGAGATTGCTTATACTTGTCAAGCACAGTTCTATGTTCTTCAAGTAATTCACTAAAGGCGTTTTCTAATTCATCGAAAGTAAAATCATCATATAGAGGGTTTGAGGATACCTTATCAAATGCCATAAGACAGACATTTGTATTTCCGCAGGGTCTGTCTTCTTCCTCTGTATCACTGGCATCACTTTCATGCCAGATGCTTGTGTTAGCATACTTTCGACTGGTTATTGCTTTTCTGCTTGATCTTGATCTGTCATATGGACTGCTTTTCTTTGAAGTTGGACAGTCCTTCTTCATGTGCCCTGACATCTTGCATCCAAAGCATATGGTTTCATCTTCATTGCTTTCTTGGATATCTCTCTTCCTTCTGTTTGATATCTCAAAATTTAGGAATTTCTTGAAGTTCTTTACTAGTAGGGCATTTTCATCACCATTTGATGATTCTTCATCAGAATCATTGCATGTTGATTTTCTGACTTGAGCTTTGAAGGCAATAGATTTTTCTTTTGGAGTTGCTTCTTCAAACACTTGCAGATCAAGCTCATGGGTCATGAGCTTGCCCATCAATGTTTCCAGAGAGACATGGTGGTGAGATCGTTTCCTTCAATGATTGCTGTTGCCTTCGGGTTCCAGTTCTTGGTTAGAGCCCGTAGCACTTTTCTGATCTTCTCATGATTGCTGTAATCCTTACCAAGAGATTGCAAAGGATTAGTAATATCAAAGAAACGTGTGAACATCTGTGTAATTGACTCACCTGGTTTTATCTTAAAAGATTCATATTCCTGTGTTAGTCTACTGATTTTGGATTCCTTCACTTGGAAAGTACCTTCATGAGTTACCTCAAGAAGTTTCCAAATCTCGTGAGATGTTTTACAGGTTGAAACTCTGTTGAACTCCGTTTTATCAATTTCACAGAATAGTGTATTGATGGCACGAGCATCTAGACTAGCCTTAGCTTTTTCAGCTTCTGTATATTTGTCACGAGGCTTGTCTACAAGCTGGCCATCAACCACTGTAGGTGCCGGTTTCTTATAACCGTCAATAACTATAGACCAAAGATCAAAGTCAAGAGACTTTAAGAAGAAAGTCATCTTTTCCAGTAGGTATAATTTGTACCATCAAATAGTGGGGGTCTATTTGTGGATTGCCCTTCACCGTTGAATATTGATTTTACGGCTGCCATATATACTCTATGAGGTTTGTTATATTAGGATATAACTTGCTCTGATACCAATTATAGGACCGTTGAGCACCTCTAGAGGGGGGGGGGTGAATAGAGTGAGTGCGAGTGCAGCGGAAAATAATCACCAATTAAAAAATTTAAACAATGGCAGTTTATAAGAGACAGTAATATAAAGCAAGAGATAGAGAGATCAAACTCAGTGACACAGCGATGTATACTGGTATCCCTCTGAGAGGACTAATCCAGTCTCGAGTAATCTTGCTCGATGTAAATCCACTAAGGCACAAGCTAATTGAGAGCTTGTAGTCTCTTACAACACCGTGCTTGGTGACAAGTGCACGACCAACTTCACAACACCGTGCTTGGTGAGGAGCGCACGACGGCTCCACAAAAGGATGATTGCTGTACTTTGAACAACCTCTTTACAACTCTTGAACACCAAAGACTCTAGATCGAAGTAGATATTATTGGCTTTTGGCTAAGAGGAGTATAGTTGTGATTTGAAAGCTTTTGATTGATTGAAAATACTTATTGAATAGAGAAAGATGAAGAATGAATGAGTGATTTGAAATGAAAAACTCTCTCCTATTTATAGGTGTTTTCTGGGACCGAACTCGGGCAGAGTTCCGATGTAAAATTTTCGCATATGTATGTTGCATGCAGATTTGGAGGCAACGGATATTTGAATTCAAACTGACCGAACTCGGGCAGAGTTCGGACCGAGCTCGGGCCGAACTCGATTTGAGTTCTGGCGAGGAGAATTTCGAAATATTTGTCAAATTCTGTTACAAAAATGATTTTGAACTTTTGGTAAAAATGAAATGGGAATATGTAGGCTTTTTAGAAATATGGACTGAGATTAACCTAAGCCACTATTACCTAGTCGATCTTACAATTTAAATCCTAGACTCAATAAAGATAAAATACATAATAAATTGTAAAATGACTCGTACTGGATCCCATTGAGAGTAATCTTCAGATTGATGATTATATGCTTGATGATGCAGTACGACGCTCGTTGATATTGATTTCACACGTCCTGAAATAATTAGCAGCAGTTCGTATATTTTATGTATTGACTTAAGTTCATGTCGATTATTAAAATCGGGTGTGACCATGGAATGGGCCAACAATGACAATAAAGATACTTCTCTTGTAACTCCTCTTCCTGGGTTTTTAAAATTTTATTGTTATTTATTTTACTTATTGTGTTCAAAATAAAAAATTCTCACCAGAACCTATTCCATCACAACAACAAGCCTCACATCCCTAATTCTCGAAAATCTCCAATCCCAAAATTCTCCCTAATCCCTAACCCTAACCCTAACACTAACCCTAAACCCATCTGTCCGAGGACATGGACTCAGTAATCCTGTTGGAATCGCTAACACCTCCACCACGTCGCGGTTGAGACTTTCTGAATGATATTTCCTTTTACTAAACTAATTGTTAAACTAAATATTTTGAGAGTACTAAATTATTTAAATACTTTATTAAATTATATTTGGAAATATGTTGGTTATTAATTTAGGCTTTCAAATGCTTCAAAAGTGATTTAAAAATAATATTAGTTTTATCAATAAAAAGATTTTTGCCAAAGTAATTTAAATTATGTTTTGATTTTATAAAAATATACCTACGCTAATATTATTCAAAATTATTGTGTTAATCAATTATTTAATTTAGGATTGGAATTCATATGTGATTTAAATCATTGTGATGGTGTCGTTATATTTAAATTATTATGATGAATATTTTATTGAATATGTTTCAAAATTATTTTGATAGAAAGTAATATTACTTTGAAATTATTTTGATAATTGATTTAAATCTATATGGTTAAATTAGTGATTATAGCAAATATCACTTTAATCATTATTATTGCAATTATTAATATTTTGTGACTAGTTTGATTTCGGTTTAAAGGTTATTATTTGATTTAAAATTTATGATTTAAATTGTTGATACGGATTAAATACCACTTTAAATTATTTGTTATCAAAATTCTATTTAGATTTGATTAAGTCCGTTTTAGATAATTATTTTGGATTTAAATTAAAGAAAGACTTCTATCCTAATCTTATAGGAAAATCCACCCATATATGGAGAAGTCCTCCATTCGTTTCCGGTTAAAATTCCCAACAATATTCCACAGAACACCCAAAACCCCATATCCCCTCTGCTGCCCCGGTTTCCTCACCATCAACATTGCCATCACCTCCATGCTATCAAAACCCACCACCATCCTCGACAAACCAATTCACCACCGCCACCATTGCCAGTACTATCACCAACCACACACCATCTACACCAGAACCACCGCATCGACAATCACCACCCGTCGTCAACAGCAACCACAAACAAAGACAAATATACAAATCATGTGCCGAAGTGTCCGTGCTTATCGACCAAAATCATTATGTACAACCTCGGGTCCGACCCTGGGCGTCCGTGTCCACATCCATCCCCTTTGCATCCAGCAAGTCCATTTTTGTGTCCAATATCGGACACATCCCAATACAACCCAAAACCAGAAAATAAGATAAAATCCCAATAATCCCTACCATACCGCTGCTGGAGCCGACGACCTCCTGAGCATTGCTGTCACCGGGCTGCCGGCGCCGTAGCCGAGTTAGCCGCATCCAACCTAGCCACCACCTCCGCTCTTCTAGACGCGT
>JANAVB010016502.1:0-120738 GCA_029216955.1 Iris pallida
ATATATATATATATATATATAGTATATATATATATATATATAGATATATATATATATATATATATATATATATATAATATATATATATATATATATATATATAGCCTAGCATTCTCACAATCCCAAAAGACTTTTCTAAGACATGCCATCATACATTCAGAAACCAAATATCAATACACACATATCATATACAATGCCTATTTATATAAAATTACTTATTTATCTACTAAAGAAGTACATTAATTATATCACCCACATAATTATCTACATGGGCCTCTTTGGATGTACTATATGTCACATGGCTTGTGCTTGGTTTGGGTTCAATCTGGCCAACTTGGTACAACCCGGTCTCTCTAAAATCATTTATTTTAATAAATAACTAATTAAAATTATTTATAGATATTAACTCGTAACTTGGCCTGTTTTTCTGGTTGGAACACACTTATTGCTGGTCTTCTATGGCATGGCTAATATACTAGTCAAGGCACGCCATCGCACTATCCGTGCCATGATTCATAGTTGTCTGGTACTTCAAAACTCAACCATGGCTAAAGTCATCTACCGTAAGAATTAACTAAATAATTATTTATAAATTTCTAAAAATTAACTTTTAAATCAAATAAATAATATAAAATATTTTAAAAATTTTTGGGAAGGGGAGCTACACCCACCCCGGCGTACGGTGGCATCGTTGCGGCAAGATGGGACATCTAGCGGTCGATTGCCAAGGGGGGTGCTTCAAGTATGGCCAGCTAGGTCACAAGGCAGTAGATTGTCGAATGGGGAGGGCGAACCAATATCCACCAAGGAACATCCAGAATCAGAACAGGGTGCCTCTCGCCCATGGCGCAAACGCAGTACACGTGTGTAAAGAACAAATATGTAGATAAAAAAACATGTAACGTCCCAGTCCCAAAATATGTAGGACTAGGAACGTAGACATGCCACCTGTATTCATACGAAGTACTGCTCCATGGGTGACGCGAGACTGACTTTCGATGCTCCGTTCGTCGCGCACAAAACTCCGTCGCTGGTGAAACGAACTCGCAGGCGAAGGGGGTATGATCAGCTGCAACTTTCGTTTTGGAAGTCTAGGGTTTTGAGGTTCGTGGAAAAAGATGTATTTATATCAACTCCTAGTAAAACCTAATACATGTGGGTTTAGGAATAATAAAGGAAGTCAATCCCATGGGTTGGGTTGTCACGAGCCTGCTGCTAGCAAGCAAAAACTTTGGGAGGGGGGCCCGCCCACTTTATGTGGGTGGGTTGTTGCATTTTTTATCTACTTTTCTTTCCTTTTGCTTTTCTTTGTTCTTTACTAACAATGTTAACAAAAACATGTAACGCCCCAGTCCCAAAATATGTAGGACTAGGAACGTTGACATGTCAGCTGTATTCATACGAAGTACACTCCAATATATGGAATCCTCGTATGAATACATAAGCTGTAAAATACAGTAGAACCATAACTAATCTCATTCACACAAAATAAATGAATAGAAGATCTCATATAATCAACTATGAAATTGTCATTTGGTACATGTAGTTGGGCGAAGACAAATCCACTACCAACTATGAAAAGAAATACATAAAAGAAAGATTTTGGCGAGCGAAGCGAAGACGATCCAAATGCAATCATCCTCGAAGAAATAGCGATGATCACGGCTAGAGCTAAAGCACCTGTGAAAGACAATAGCACACACCTGGAGAGATAACCAGGTCCTCAAAGGGACGTAACAAGACACATAATATCATGCCATATAAACTGAATAAATAGTGCTCAAATAAATAAGTAAATCGAATTATAATATGGTCCAATACGCACCTACTGAACGAGCGTACCATCCCCCTAACCAAACAAGGACAGGAGATGGTAAACTAATTCACGGTGACGTATCTTTCCATGCTAAGAATCCAATATGGTATCCGGACCCCAACAAGGTTCAATACCTTCTCATCGAAGTAGTAAGTCACACCTACAACCAAACAAGGATAAGATGTGACGAACTAATCCGCGACAAGTTATTGTTCCAAGCCACGGTCGGATACAAGTACCCAAACCAAAAGTACTCGTACCTAACGGATAAAGGTACCTAACCATTCTAAGTGAAATGTAGTTAAGAACAATCCTTCCTACGTATGGGCCCTGGCTAAATAGGATCGACATAGTCCCCCCTTGGGCACCAGAGGCCCCATCAGTAAGAGCATGACGTTCCGCAGAATTGTCAGTGGCCGTCAGTAATCATGGGTCATCAATCCCGTATCTCCAGCGGAGAGTCCGGGTCACAAGGGAAAGTGCATCGAAGCCCATACGCTAAAGAATTTTCCTCCCCGCCCAATGCCTACTATGTTGTATCCACAACAATAACCTCTATAACCGCTAAGTCAAACTAGCATGCAACATCTATTAGCGGTTATTCTTATCGCACGGCTTGTACGTACTGGTGGCCAGCCAATCACGCACTTCCGTGTTCTACATGCGACACACAAATTCGTGGTACAACGTGTCAAGGCCATGAATGCAATACACAAAGGTGGTCCCTTAAATCTAGGTTTAATGTGTAAGAAAAATAATACATAGCAGAATATAGATGAACAGTAAGTTCTAACAGGTTATGCCATGTATCACAGTTTATTTTGTATAAAAAAAATAAATAATACATGAAATATGAGCTAAAATAAATAAACAACAAATGACAGGGTGTCTTGCCTGATAGGACGCCTGGTGTGATGCGATGATTAAGGTGGCACGAACTGCAACTTCGGTGTAATAACTATACAAGGTGACCTCGGGTGGTGGCACGGACAGTTCCATTGGGTCCAGAAGGGTCAAATTAATTAGGTTTGCGGGAAGGTATTCCAAATGGGCGAGAGGATAGGAATAAAGAGATTAGTCACGGACGAGAGAAGGATCGAAGTAAAGTGGATAAATAATATTTATATATTTTAGAAAAATATTTATCGTACTCAAAAAATTATATATCTATTAGTAAAAATATTTCTTTTTGGAAAAATACTTGAAGATAAAAATCTTTTTATAAATTGGAAACTACCTGTATGAAATAAAACCTACTAGGAAATCCTTTTTAAAACTAAAATTTGTTAATAATGTTTGGTCCAAAAATCAAATCTAAAATATCGAGGATAAGATTATATATATATTAAAATAAATAACTATAGTATTATCGGTAAACCAATGATAATAGTAATAATCAATAAATAACAAAATAATGCTAGGAAGTATAATAATACTAGTACTCATAATTTATGCACATATATAAATTTCAAAATGTAATATTTACCAATGTACGTACTGTAGGCAGCAACACTTGGGCTGCCATCTAAAATAATAATAATAATAACATTAATAATAATAATAATAATAATAATAATAATAATAATAATAATAATAATAATAATATATACAGTAGTCATATGATAATATTAGTAATCATATATATATATATAATATAAAGATAATGATAATAATAATAATCATAATAAAAACAAAAATACAAAACAAAACAAAAACATAAAGAATACCAAATTCGGACAAATCCCTCATCTCCTGAGGAAGGGAGAGTCAGTCACCATTTCAATTAGTGAAGAGAATCAGAAGGGGAAGGAGAGTAAAGGGAAAAGGAAGGGGAAAGAAGTCGTGGGGAGAGAGAGATCAGGAAGAAAGAGAGAAAAGCGGTGGGGGACGCTCTGGAAGTCGCGGCGGAGGGTCGGTGGTCCGGCAGATCCGGTCGGAGGAGGAAAGTCGGAGGAGATGCGGAGAAGGGAGCTTTCCGACGGAGAAGTGAGACGGCGCTCTCGGATCCGACCGGCGGGGGCGAGGCTGCGGAGAAACACGGCGCTACGGGACAAAGGCCAGGCGCGACTCGCGGTGGAGGGTGCCGACGGCGAGTGGGAGGAGAGGGTTCCGGCGGTCGGGGCCTTCGCGCGATCGGGAAGCAGAGTTTCGGAAGTTCCGGCACGGCTCGCGGCAGTCGGTAAACCCGGGCGGCAGATCGGAGCGGAGGTGGTTCAAGGATGGGCGCCAAGGCGGAGGTTGTGGGAGGGCTTGGCTGGGCTGCCGGAGAGGGAGGCGGCGGTCGCTTTGGACGCGGCTGGACGCACGGAGGCTGGAGGGCTTGGTCGGGCATCAGCGACGCAGCTGTAGGAGCGTAAAAAGTGCTTCACAGAATGAGTCAAAGTGATAGATCATTCTACTCAAATTAATCTACTTTACGTCGCAGGAAGGTTAAACACTTTACGCCCAAGACAAGGCTAATCGCTTTTACGCCTAAAGCAGCCAGGGTCAAGACATTGGTTTTACGCCTAAAGATAGGCTAACCCTCCTTTTACGCTGGACAAAGCTGTCAAAGTCTCGCATTTAATGCAAAATCTGACATGAAGATATTGATGATGACATATACCACAGATTTCGAAGGGATTTGTTTTATACAGAGACCAATGTTGTCGTTTAGTATGTGGACTGGCTTCTTTTACGCTACAGAGACCAATGTTTTATACAGATTTCGAATGCTTTTCGTCTTTACGTTTAGTATGTGGACTGAGCTACAGACGATGACTTCGGTCGTGGGTGGCAGCTGTTAGCGTAAAGACGGAACTTTTGCTGAGTTTTTACGTACAAGAGCCAAAGTCTATAAATAGACTTATTTTCTCATATAACACACAGAGACAGGAGAAAAGATAGAGAGATTAGAACTCAGAGATTTTTGATTTTCTAGAGCATTCTTCTTTGACCTTTCTTTCAGAACAGAGTGAAGCAAAGAGGAAAGCATTCGGCCTCGCCATCAGTGCCCAAGTGCGTCGATACCTTTCTGGTGACTTAGTTCTTCCAAGTTGTTCATCTTCAAGCAGCGATCTTCATCATCATCGTATGGTCCAAGGAACAAAGTGATCATTTACAGATCAGACTTCTACAGCAATACTTTTCCAGAATCAAATTTGTACTTCTTGTACTCTTCCTGTTTTATTTTCAAAATCCGACTTCCAGACATTTTGTTAAGTGAAAAAAATGGCGACTCTGCTGGGGACGACCTCCTCCTCTGACGAGGAGGCAATTGCTCAATACGATGATGTGTCGATTGGATCGACAAAGAAGACTCTGGTTGTACACTTTGACCAGACTGCTTATGAAGGGATGCTCCGAACTGGGGGTGGTTCTCGCTACTCCAATGTTCAAAAATCTTGCAAAGCATGAAAAGTTTGGATTCCTAAATCCAAAATAGCTTCTGATCTCTTTGTTGCTGCTAGTGGCAAGAGAATTCTTCCCACTCCTGTCGTAGGGGCTCCCGTTCGTAACGAGGCAGTCCTTACTTCAGAGTTGCACTCAAAGTATGACAATTTATCTTTCGTTTGTAACGGTGAAGATAATCAGGTTTCACGCCCACTGCGTAGGAACCGGGTTTTACGCTCAGTGGATAAAAACCAACTTTTACGCTCAGTACATAAAGATGAGTCTCCCATTTGTAATGGGGCAGACTCTAACGATTGTGCTTGTGGGTGTAAGAATCAGTATCCCGTCGGTGACGTGGTAGGCTCAAATAAATTATGCTCCTCGTGTAAAATAAAATCTTCCGTCTATGACGTGGTAGATTAGCAACTTTTACGCTCTACACGTAAAGGTAAATCTCCTGTCTTTGACAGTGTAGATAAAATTCGCAATGATGTTTTTACATCTAATGTGAATGTACCTAAACGTGTGCAGCATAAAAATATTGTTGGTAAAGCTTCAGTTCTACACCAACAGCCTTCTTATACTGCTCTACGCAAAGTACCAAATCTACAAATTACACGCAATGAAAATAGAGTCCTTCGTGCTAAAAAATCTCAAGATTTACGCACACAACTCCAAACGTGTAGAAATGTACAATTTGGTTCTACGAATGCAGCCAGTAATCTTCTTTATACACAGGGGACTAAACGTTTTTCCACCCCAAATGTAATAAAGAAGACTACTCCCTCCACTCCTTCTGACTTACGTCAATTGCTAATGCAAAAGCGTAAGAATAGACAATCTCCGGTGACATTTCCCCAAGAAAAATATCATTATGATTATCACCAGGTTGTAATCAATTGTTGTTGTTCGGCTTCAAAACGGTCAGTTTTTGATCGATTGAGTTTTAATGTGTCTCAACAACAAACTAAAGACCAAGAACATGAGTTGTCATATGTGTCAGTGAACATGGCATCTCATACTAACAGAGGACGACGTCCAAGACGAAATACGTCTCAAACCCCAGGTCAGCAACAGTTCAACAGACTTCTTGATTCTTTTGAGGTGTATATCAAAACACTCGATCAAGAAGACAAAGACAAATGCAGACTTCTGATTCAGAAGCTGGGAGTACTCAATCTTTTGAGTCCGAGACTGACAGTGTCGATTCATACTTCTATACTGATCCTTCTATATCTTCAAGAGAGGTTGAATCCTACGCTGTTGGAGATGAACCAGAGACCTCATCTGTTAATACAGAACAGCGTCTCACGGCCGTTGAGCAATCACTGAAGGACGTGCTTAACATGGTGCAAAATATGCATCAGATAATATTGAATCAGCAAACTGCTCAGCCGACAGTAATAGCACCAGTACCAGTAGCAGCACAAACTCAAGATAGTCAATGTCACGACCTGCTTCCGAATAATCGGATACGATTCGGACACGCCCAGCCTTCGTCGATGGACACGACGAAGTAAGCTGTACAATACTAAGAAAAACTCCAAGATGTAAGAAATATAAACCACCATAGCTGCTATACATGTTCCCAGAATTACCACAATCCACAAGTAAATTATACAATATCATTCGGAGACAAATCCGGTAACATGAATAAAATTATACAATCCTGAAATCCTCAATACAATACATGATGAAATCCTCTAAAAATAAATCTAAGAAAAGACCTAACTACAACTCTGAAATTCTAAGTCCATCCTGAGGTACAACTCTATCCTGGCTTCGGGCTCTGGTCCATGAAGAAGATACAACACTCCAAGTAAACCTGCAACGATCCTATCAGAAAAAGAGCAAAGTACAACCCCGACAAGAAACTCTAAACAATGTAAACTGAAGTGCATAAAAAAGAATCACGATATGAACTATGATACAAGACAGGAATATGAAACGGTAGCACAGGAATAACAATGAACTATAGTACCAGATCCAGAAACAATGAAACTATTCTATCAGTGTAACATGCATTTGAAATAACTATCAGAGTATGACCGGCCGGGTAAATAGTGAACAGTAAACAGTGAACAATGAACAATGGTACGGCTTAGAGTCTCACGTACACGGTGTGAGACCTAAGCTATTAGTCAATGCCTAGCTAAAATAGGATTGGTCACATATCTGTAGTATTTCCCTACCCCAATGTACAAGTAAGAACAATGAACTATGAACGATGAACAATGAACGATGAACGATGAACAGTGAACACTGAACAATCGTGTGTACAACGTGTCAACATGAGAACATGAAGCAAGACAGAAAATACAGAGTAAAGAGTTCGAGCCGGTGTACTTGCCTTTGTCCTTGCAATCAAAAGTCCCAATGCCTCCACCTAAAATAGGGTAAGAATAGGTTATCTTCTAGATGATGATATATGACTAACTATTTGCCAACCATCTATATAAACTAGCTAGTTAACCATTTATAACTATACTAGTTAACTATACCTATATATATAGCTTATAATAGAGTCTACTCATAAATAGATGTATACTAGTAAATCATAATAATATTACCTAATTTATTGATACTAGTCAGAATCATTATAAAACACTAATGATATTTTAATAAATTAGTTATAACCAAAATCGTAGCAAACCTTTACATATAAAAAAAATAATTCTAAGAATTATTATGACAAATTTGTTTTGGTTAAAACAATTATCAATAATCATTAGAGTAAATATTATTACAGTTTTCACTAAAACTCACCAACCTTTATTAAGGAAAAATGTTAAGAAATTAAGTTTTTCTAAATCAAGATATTTAGAGATAATATTTTAGAAATATTAGATATTACCTGGTAAACAACTTTTAGGTAAACATGTACTAGTCTAATATTAACTAATGTATTTACCAAAATATTATGTTGTTAAATATAAAGTACTATATATGTATATAATAGTAATCCATAAATACAACATAATATAGTTGAATTCATATATATAAATATATGTATATATAATAAAACAACTAATGGCCAGCCCAACACAACAGCAATGAGCTGTTGGGCCTAAGGTCCAACCTACTGGCTAAAGCCAGTTGCTCCCTCATTAAGGAACGATGGGGAGTGCCAAGGTTACCATCTAACTGATCAATAGGCCACAATACTGAACCTTACTCCTGAAATAGAATGAAACCCAATTCTGACATTCTCATCTTAACCAATCCTGATACAGCTAAGTAAAATCTCAGATTTGTTTTAAAGGAAAGTAAACAGTTCACAAAAGTGAACAATTTAGAGATTTACCAACCTGTATCAAGCCAAGGGTGTACTCCTAAATTCAAAATATGCATATAGTCACAAATTCATTCCTAACCCATCCTGTCAAAAACTAATATAAGGAGATTTGGAATTTAAAAGAAAATCAGGTTCTTATTTGAACACTAACTCAAAACGTCTTAATCGTGCATTTCTGATACCATGCAATATTGGTTTTCTTGCACTTCTTGTTCAACAAGGTCTACAGATACTAACAGCTCAGGTAAAGATATCACTACACTCTCTAAATGGTTGTTATAGGAACTTACTGCCAACTAACCATCCTTGGTATTCGAATTGATCTCCTAACCCATCCTGGGTTATCAGGCCTAGCTCATTGTACTGCTAACAGCTCACCAAAAATTTCTATAATGGTTATTATATCAAAGATACATCCAGTCCTAGCAACATTAATATTTACCCAGTACTGAATAATCGAACTTCCCCTACTGAGGGTAAATTCGAATCGGACAGGTCGTTCGTCTCGACGTGATCCAAAGTCAGGTACTCTCAGTCAATACAAATTGAAAGCTATTAGTCTACTACAATTTGGATTCAAGCTAGAATCAACAGCTATACATAGTTCTTCCCCAGCTAATCCTTCTTCATTTAAACTCTAAACATTAACTCTATACACGACGCCACCAATAATTAGAAGGAGGAGAGTTATACCTGAGTAAAGGAATTTAGTCTGAAGGAAGAAGGCTACTCAGAGAAGTCGAACACACTTTCACAAGTCCAGAATCAGATAATATCGTGTCGGATACGACAGATAACACAGCCAAGATCAAGGACCATCTGGTTTAGTCATTATGCCGAGCACCTACCATGCACAGAACAGAAACGAGTCTATATAAATATCCTTAATTATTCACTCAGGAAAAATTCAGAAAAAAAGATCAAGAATCGATCATAAGTTCAAGGATTCAATGAAAGAAGTTTTAGATCAAGAAGAGACTAACCAGGTCAAAATCGGATCCTTCCTTGTGTTCGAACAGATGGTCACACACGGAACCCTGCTTCTGTGACTTTACACAAAATGATTCAATCGGTCAGAACGTCATCGATTCGCCGAGAGAATCGATCAAGTGATCAAGATCATAGATCAAATTTGTTTATACTCAGATTGATCAATCGACAGAGACTCGAGTGGAACCCGAGTGCTCTGGTCGATCGAAACAATTAAAACAAACCAATTGATCAAGGAGGAAGAGACAAGAAGAACACTGGAGTACCTTACTGTGTACCGCCGGTGGCGTCCGATCGCTCGGAAGAGATGACTTGTTGCCGTCGTTGCTGAGTCGAAGAAGACGCCTCGACTCCGCTCGTCACCGACAATGGTTACTGTCGACCCAGTGCAATGGAGATCAGTCGACTAGGAATCCATTGATCTTTCCATCATCGCTCTCGCCATGGCCATGTCTCCTTCTCCAGAGCTCTGGAAGAATTTCTCAGGAGAAGAAATTGTTGCAACCGAAAGAATGGATGAATGGATTTGCGCTGGTGTTGGCTATTTAAAGGCTGTTTGGGAAAAAGTTGAAATGGCAATTATTTTGGAGGGAAAAGTGATGAAAAGAGTTCAAGTAATTTCGAAATTGAGTGTTCTCCATTCCAGAGATTAAATCAGTTGCACTCAATGGGCCGGTTTAGAGGTTATTGGGTTATCGGGTTAGAACCCGTGCCCCAATGGTTAATAGGCCGGCTGACTGGGCCTAATAAGGAAATGGCTGATTAAGCCCAATACAAGTGTTGTTGAAAATCTAATGGAATCTATGAAAAATCAATTTATTAATTGAGAAAAATAATTTAGAAAATCAATAGTAATAATTAGTGATTTAAATTCTAATAAGAAATATATAGGAAATACTAGAATTTATATTAATTGATCAATATAGAAAATAACCTGTAATAAGTTTAAAGTATCCAATTAAAGTTTATTTAAAAGAATCAATAAAAATTTTAATTATAGAAGTTTTAATTCAATTATTCAATAGAGAAATACTAAAACTTTATCCATAAGAAAAAAGTGGAGTTACAAATCTTCCCCCTTTAGAAAAATTTCGTCCTCGAAATTTCAAAAAATGGCATGATTTGGCAAACAGATACAAAATTTGAAATTGGCATGATTTTAAGGGAAATGAAATGATAGTCACAGGAATCATGATCATGGAATAATAGTCTCAATAGCATCCGATGGTCTCGCATATCTGGGTCACTTCTTCTACAGTTCCTGCCCCGCCAATATACATCTGGCTGCAGTGAACCTTTGGTTCCATTGTCCTGATAATGCTAGATTATCGCAACACTTTGTCGACTTTATCCGATATGGGATAAATTTACGACTCAGCTTTGATAATATTTGAGAACCTAAGGATACCTGCAATTACTTTGACTTAGAGTCCCTGCCTCGCCAGTGTACAGCTAGCTGCAATGGACTCACAGCCTCCATAATCCAGGTCATAGTAGGTTGTCAAATATTTTCTCAACTTTATCCAGAAGTTTCAAGGAATTTGTAAAAATGATAGAGAGGAGTAGTATCTGTGCTTAGAAACAAGTTTTATTGAATACTAAAAGACAATCAACAGTCAACAAGTAGCTCATAGGTACAATAAAATGACAGTAAGATAGGGAGACTGTAAAACAAGTCTCGAATGAGAAAACAACAAAGTAAATACAAAAATGGAACATCAAAGAAAGGTAAATCCACAAGTGCCCCCGGTCGTCAGTACTCGTCCGGGATCGGGATAGTCTCCACCTCCTCGGCTGTCATCAGGTAGACTCGTCCCTCTGGCTGGTCTCCCTGCGGCTGCTAGTCAAGAAGAGGTAAGTGCTCCTGCCGGGGTACCGGTGCTACTCGTGCTCGTCCCTCAGCGGCTTCTGGGCAATCTCTGACCTGGTGAGCAGGTGATCCACAGAACAAGCAAAGCCTCAGCCTCTTGCGACATTCATCGTAATGATGCCCCGGCCGATGACAGTAGTTGCAAGTGACTGCCAACTGCTGTCTCTGAGGCGGATCTGCATGAACTCTAGCTGGACGGTGCTGAACTACTGCCTGCTGAACTGGCCTCGTCTGAGTCTGTATCTGTACCCTCTTCGTCGGTACCTGGTAACTGCTGCTACCGATATCCCTATCCCTCTTGGGCCTCGGGTCCATCTCCTTCTCAACTGCCTGGGCGATCTTAAGGATGCTAGAGTAGGTAGTCGCCTGGCCAATAGCTACTGCATGTCGCAGCTCCCTGGTCAGCCCCTTCTTGAATCTCCAGGCCCTATCCTCTGGTGCTCTGACTAGGCTCTCCGTAAACCTGCTGAGTCTGGTAAACTTCCAAGTGTACTGCGCAACCGTCATCGTCCCCTGCTGCAGCACCTCGAACTGCATCCTCAGCTCATCCCGCTCCACTTCTGGAAAGAACTTCTCCTTGAATAGAGTTTTGAAATCTGTCCAAGACACATGAGGCTCCGCCAATTGGGGTCCTTCCGGTACCACGCTCTCGCCAAGTCGAAGAGTCGTATGCTGGCCACCTCCACCTTCGTGTCATCCGGAATATTCGCCATCCTCAAGGTCCTCTCCGCATTCTCTAGCCATTCGTCTGCATAGACGATACCGTCATTGCCCCAAAAGTCCATCGGGCAGAGATTCTGGTATTCCTTGGCAGTCCCTAGTCTCGGTGCTGCTGGTGCTGGAGGTGCTACTGGTGTTGGTACTGTCGGCTCTCTGGTCCTGAGTGTATCCATGACCGTAGCTCGAAACTGCACAGCCTGATGGTTCTGTACCTCCAGAAACTGCTGGAACATGGCCATCACCTGGGTGCCATCAAACATCATCGTCGGAGGCTGCGATGGAAAGATAGGAGGCGCTGGCGGAAGCTGATCTGCCTGAACGTCTGGTGCGGGATGCTCCGTGCCGCCTGCAACTCCAGAACCGCCTGCAACTCCAGACTGATCTGCAGTCTTCCTCGTAGCGACCATCTGCATCAAAAGAAAACTTCGTTGAATGACAAACCCTAAAACCTAACAAATAATATTTTTATAATAACAAAGTACCTGATAATCCTGATAAACCTGATATACCCTTATTTCTCGATTTTCCTATATTGTGATGAGTTTTCCTTAGTCTAACAGGTTCTCCAATAGCACTTTATAGCCTAAGTGCCATTAGGACAGACCTGCATGGGCCACCACTAAAAATATGTCACGACCCGCTCCCGAATAATCGGATACGAGTCGGACACGCCTAGCCTTCGTCGATGGACATGACGAAGTAAGCTGTACAATACTAAGAAAAACTCCAAGATACAAGAAATATAAACCACCACAGCTGCTATACATGTTCCCAGAATCACCATAATCCACAAGTTAATTATACAATATCATTCGGAGACAAATCCGGTAACATGAATAAAATTATACAATCCTGAAATCCTCAATACAATACATGATGAAATCCTCTAAAAATAAATCTAAGAAAAGACCTAACTACAACTCTGAAATTCTAAGTCCATCTTGAGGTACAACTCTATCCTAGCTTCGGGCTCTGGCCCATGAAGAAGATACAACACTCCAAGTAAACCTGCAACGATCCTATCAGGAAAAGAGCAAAGTACAACCCTGACAAGAAACTCTAAACAATGTAAACTGAAGTGCATGAAAAAGAATCACGATATGAACTATGATACAAGACAGGAATATGAAACGGTAGCACAGGAATAATAATGAACTATAGTACCAGATCCAGAAACAATGAAACTATTCTATCAGTGTAACATACATTTGAAATAACTATCAGAGTATGTGACCGACTGGGTAAACAGTGAACAGTGAACAGTGAACAATGAACAATGGTACGGCTTAGAGTCTCACGTGCACGGTGTGAGACCTAAGCTATTAGTCAATACCTAGCTAAAATAGGATTGGTCACATATCTGTAGTATTTCCCCACCCCAATGTACAAGTAAGAACAATGAACTATGAACGATGAACAATGAACGATGAACGATGAACAGTGAACAATGAACAATCGTGTGTACAACGTGTCAACATGAGAACATGAAGCAAGACAGAAAATACAGAGTAAAGAGTTCGAGCCGGTGTACTTGCCTTTGTCCTTGCAATCAAAAGTCCCAATGCCTCCACCTAAAATAGGGTAAGAATAGGTTATCTTCTAGATGATGATATATGACTAACTATTTGCCAACCATCTATATAAACTAGCTAGTTAACCATTTATAACTATACTAGTTAACTATACCTATATATATAGCTTATAATAGAGTCTACTCATAAATAGATGTATACTAGTAAATCATAATAATATTACCTAATTTATTGATACTAGTCAGAATCATTATAAAACACTAATGATATTTTAATAAATTAGTTATAACCAAAATCGTAGCAAACCTTTACATATAAAAAAATAATTCTAAGAATTATTATGACAAATTTGTTTTGGTTAAAACAATTATCAATAATCATTAGAGTAAATATTATTACAGTTTTCACTAAAACTCACCAACCTTTATTAAGGAAAAATGTTAAGAAATTAAGTTTTGCTAAATCAAGATATTTAGAGATAATATTTTAGAAATATTAGATATTACCTGGTAAACAACTTTTAGGTAAACATGTACTAGTCTAATATTAACTAATGTATTTACCAAAATATTTTGTTGTTAAATATAAAGTACTATATATGTATATAATAGTAATCCATAAATACAACATAATATAGTTGAATTCATATATATAAATATATGTATATATAATAAAACAACTAATGGCCAGCCCAACACAACAGCAATGAGCTGTTGGGCCTAAGGTCCAACCTACTGGCTAAAGCCAGTTGCTCCCTCATTAAGGAACGATGGGGAGTGCCAAGGTTACCATCTAACTGATCAATAGGCCACAATACTGAACCTTACTCCTGAAATGGAATGAAACCCAATCCTAACATTCTCATCTTAACCAATCCTGATACAGCTAAGTAAAATCTCAGATTTGTTTTAAAGGAAAGTAAACAGTTCACAAAAGTGAACAATTTAGAGATTTACCAACCTGTATCAAGCCAAGGGTGTACTCCTAAATTCAAAATATGCATATAGTCACAAATTCATTCCTAACCCATCCTGTCAAAAACCAATATAAGGAGATTTGGAATTTAAAAGAAAATCAGGTTCTTATTTGAACACTAACTCAAAACGTCTTAATCATGCATTTCTGATACCATGCAATACTGGTTTTCTTGCACTTCTTGTTCAACAAGGTCTACAGATACTAACAGCTCAGATAAAGATATCACTACACTCTCTAAATGGTTGTTATAGGAACTTACTGCCAACTAACCATCCTTAGTATTCGAATTGATCTCCTAACCCATCCTGGGTTATCAGGCCTAGCTCATTGTACTGCTAACAGCTCACCAGAAATTTCTATAATGGTTATTATATCAAAGCTACGTCCAGTCCTAGCAACATTAATATTTACCCAGTACTGAATAATCGAACTTCCCCTCCTGAGAGTAAATTCGAATCGGACAGGTCATTCGTCTCGACGTGATCCAAAGTCAGGTACTCTCAGTCAAACAAATTGAAAGCTATTAGTCTACTACAATTTGGATTCAAGCTAGAATCAACAGCTATACATAGTTCTTCCCCAGCTAATCCTTCTTCATTTAAACTCTAAACATTAACTCTATACACGACGCCACCAGCAATTGGAAGGAGGAGAGTTATACCTGAGTAAAGAAATTTAGTCTGAAGGAAGGAGGCTACTCAGAGAAGTCGAACACACTCTCATGAGTCCAGAATCAGATAATATCGTGTCGGATACGACAGATAACACAGCCAAGATCAAGGGAAATCTGGTTTAGTCATTATGCCGAGCACCTACCATGCACAGAACAGAAACGAGTCTATATAAATATCCTTAATTATTCACTCAGGAAAAATTCAGAAAAAAAGATCAAGAATCGATCATAAGTTCAAGGATTCAATGAAAGAAGTTTTAGATCAAGAAGAGACTAACCAGGTCGAAATCAGATCCTTCCTTGTGTTCGAACAGATGGTCACACACGGAACCCTGCTTCTGTGACTTTACACAAAATGATTCAATCGGTCAGAACGTCATCGATTCGCCGAGAGAATCGATCAAGTGATCAAGATCATAGATCAAATTTGTTTATACTCAGATTGATCAATCGACATAGACTCGAGTGGAACCCGAGTGCTCTGGTCGATCGATTCGATCACGATCGAAACAATTGAAGCAAACCAATTGATCAAGGAGGAAGAGACAAGAAGAACACTGGAGTACCTTACTGTGTACCGCCGGTGGCGTCCGATCGCTCGGGAGAGATGACTTGTTGCCGTCGTTGCTGAGTCAAAGAAGACGCCTTGACTCCGCTCGTCACCGACAATGGTTACTGTCGACCCAGTGCAATGGAGATCAGTCGACTAGGAATCCATTGATCTTGCCATCATCGCTCTCGCCATGGCTATGTCTCCTTCTCTAGAGCTCTGAAAGAATTTCTCAGGAGAAGAAATTGTTGCAACCGAAAGAATGGATGAATGGATTTGCGCTGGTGTTAGCTATTTAAAGGCTGTTTAGGAAAAAGTTGAAATGGCAATTATTTTGGAGGAAAAAGTGATGAAATGAGTTCAAGTAATTTCGAAATTGAGTGTTCTCCATTCCAGAGATTAAATCAGTTGCACTCAATGGGCCGGTTTAGAGGTTATTGGGTTATCGGGTTAGAACCCGCGCCCCAATGGTTAATAGGCCGGCTGACTGGGCCTAATAAGGAAATGGCTGATTAAGCCCAATACAAGTGTTGTTGAAAATCTAATGGAATCTATAAAAAATCAATTTATTAATTGAGAAAAATAATTTAGAAAATCAATAGTAATAATTAGTGATTTAAATTCTAATAAGAAATATATAGGAAATACTAGAATTTATATTAATTGATCAATATAGAAAATAACCTGTAATAAGTTTAAAGTATCCAATTAAAGTTTATTTAAAAGAATCAATAAAAATTTTAATTATAGAAGTTTTAATTCAATTATTCAATAGAGAAATACTAAAACTTTATCCATAAGAAAAAAGTGGAGTTACAGTCAAGGGGCTGATATACCTTTGAATGTTCAGGAGCCTGCTGTTAATCAAAATTCTGCTTCTCTCCAGATCCTGTTATTCCAGAAGATGTACCATCCCCGGTGGAGATTACGGTACATCAAATAACTATTCAATCAAATGTGCTTCCGCAAACTAGTGAGGCCATTCAAGCAGTGCGTGAACTCAAAGCACAGTTTGAAGTCTTGAGGCACAAGGATCAACTCCAGAGGTTAGAGATTAAGCAACCTTATCCTCCTCATTGGAATGATGTACCCTTTCCACCAAAATTCAAGCCACAATCCATGGTATTATTTGATGGGAGGGCTTCTCCTAGTCAATATATTAATTATTTTGATATTATGACTGTACATCTGCAGAAAAATGATGCTCTTCTCACTCGAGTGTTCATTGGTTGCTTGACAGGTTCGGCTTATGATTGGTATCGAAGTTTACCCGACAATTGTATTTCGTCTTTCGACGAATTTATGGCAATGAGTCTCTCCCGCTTCTATGAAGGAGGTATGGACATGAACATGTCCTCCTTGATAGAAATCAAGCAAAAGAAGAAAGAAGATACTCGGACGTTCATTGAACGTTTCCGACATGCGACTTTAAAGATGCCTCCTGGCATGCCAGATTCAGCACTCATTGATACATGCAAGATGAATCTGCGACCATCTATTGTTATTTTTACGGGTTCTCAATTCACAGATTGGGCTTCATTCATCATAGCAACAGTTTCTGCCGAGACCAATGGCAGGTTGGCTCGTGAACATGGGATGATTTTCGCCTCAGATGATAGAGAAAAGAAAAGTAATCCTGGTAATAACCCGGCAATCGGAATGTGAAAGAAAAAGATACCCTCATGGTTAATCTTTCCAAGAATAAAATGACGCTGAATAGTCAGGAATCTTCTAGGCCAAAGGAAGAATACTCTTTTGATGAGAGTGATATCCCAGGGATATTTCAATATCTGGTGAAGAGTGGCAAACTTCAGATTCCAGAGCCAAAGAGGCCTAATGAGGTGAATCTAACTGACAATCCCAAATATTATATCTATCATAGATACATTAATCATCCTACCAGTGCTTGCTATGTCCTGAAGAAGAAAATCCAGGAGCTGATAAATGGCGGTGCTATCGCCTTAACTAATGATGACCATACGGTTACAACCAATATGGTTTCTCTTCAATTCGGGGATTTTCCTCCACAGCAAGTAGCAGATGGAATCATCCCAATCCCGAAGGCGACGATGAAGATTGTGAATATCCCGTCTCCTAAAAAAAAATGACGGATTGCTGCCTCTTACCTTAAAAATGGTAAAATTATGTGGGTACATCCTGACTTAATACCTGAATTGGAAAATGAAAGTAAAACTTCTAAATCCAAGAAAGGCAAGAAAGTCAAAACCTGCAACATGATTTCTCATGTTATTCTAGATCCCGGCGATTCAGATTATCTGTGGGATGGCACTCCTTTGGAAGATAGACTAAGAGGATTGAACATATGTCCTCCAAGTCTAGCTCCTCCTACTAAACTCAAGCTTACTCATCAGCAGTGGTTAGCTATGAATAGTGTCCCTTTATATCGGGCACAACAAGTATTTGCTGCTTACAAAAAAGCTCCTACAGGGATTTTTTTTCTCGTATCCCGAATCCTTCTCCTCCTGTAGTTATAGAGACATCTATTCCTCATTCTTCTGTGGATATAAAGATCTCTTCTTCTTCCTCTGTGGAACCATTTGTTAAAAGTCTGCTGCCCATTCATCTATACAGTCAGCAATCTGTCATTCTCATGAAGAAAATAGATTATGACTTTCAGAAGGCAGAAGGTTTGAATTATGATAAAGGAATACGACTTCCTTTACAAATTCAAAATAAAAAATCTACTGTTGGATTGGGTTATGAAATTCCTCACAACAAACCTTACAAGAAAAAGGCTAAAGGGAGGAAGACTAAATCCTGTAATATGGTACTTCCTTCTCTTGAGTCTGAAGAAGAAACTTTTACTGTACAAGATCCGAGAAGGAGTACCACAAAGATTATGAGGGATCTTCCAAAGAAGAAGAAGATGTAGTGGAAACACTACCAGCTCAACCTTCTCATGTTCCTGCTAAACCCTCGGTGGTTGAAAAGGTGAAACAGAAAGCAGTACGCTTTGACGTTCCATTGAAGTCTGCTTCCAGTCAGGGGGTGGTGATAAAACCTTACAAATTTGATATTCTAGCTCAGTTAGCCAATACTCCAGCTAGACTATCCATATTTGAACTGCTTCGTCTTTCTAGAGAAAGCAGAGAGACTTTGAGTGAAGCTCTACTTCAGGCAGATTCATGCGTAGCTCAACTCAAGAGTCCTGATAATACTCCAGTGTCGTGTCCACAATGTCATAGTATGATGGAAGCAATTCCCAATATCACCATTGCACAAGAAGATGTGCTGTTGAAGCATAACAAACATGACAGACCTCTGTGCTACACTGGGTATATTGGATCTACTGAAATTGACAGGATTTACATCGATCCTGGGTCGTCAATTAGCATAATCCTTCAAAGTATGCTAAGACCCCTGAGGATTCCTACTAATGACCTGACTTACACTAGTACTACGATAGTTGATTTTAACTCTGGCAAGAGTAAACCACTGGGGAAGATTCGTCTGAAGATTCAGATTGGCGATCTGCGAACTTTGGTAACCTTCTATGTTATCAACTCAGATGTATCCTACAATATTTTTCTTGGAAGACCGTAGATTCATGAACACAACATTGTGCCTTCAACTTTCCACCAATGCTTCAAGTATATGGATTCTCAAGGAGTTGTAAAGACTGAATTTACTGATATCAATCCCTTCAAGGGTGTCGAAGCCTATTTTTCTGATTCAAGGCTTTACAAACAAGAACATGTGAAAGAGATATCAGACATAGCTGAAGATCAATCTTTCATTGAAGATCAGTCTATTAATGAAGATCCGCCAGAAAAACAACCTCTGAAGATCAGGGTCAAGGGACGAATCCAATCCCAATCTGTCAATGATCAACCTTTGGTAATCAAGGTTAAAGGAAGAACTCAAGCTTCATCTGAGGAATCAGTAAATGTTCATACTAAGAGCCAAGTTCAACCCTTGTTGATTAAGGTCAAAGGACGTACTTCTTGTAGGAATGATCCAGAACCACCATTGATTGTCAATCTTGGCAAATCTACACAGAAGACGGATAATGGTCTACTGATGATTAATCCGAAGCATAGCAGTCAAATCGTAAATGATGTAAATATTGATCATTCTGTTCTTTTTGATATCAATAAAGATTTCCTTTTCGAGTATATGGCTGCCAAGTTTATTGAAAGAATGACTTTATCTTCTGATAATCAAAGTCATAATCTAAAGGCGACATAGAACCAGAAGAAGCTTTATACATCAACTATAAAGAAAATTCCTTTCCTCTTCAGGTTGATGTTGGACCTTATGCTCAAAAGTTCTTAACATCTTCTCCTTATCTACTTCCGGTAGTTACCCAATCACAAGCTTGTGTAACTTATAGACGTCATGAAGAATCTTATTTCGTGGTTCCGTCTAATAAGAAAAACAAGTGCCAAATTATTTTTGGCTTGGCTAGAAATATACCTGTTGCTCAGACAGACGATCTGAAAGATAAGGATAAAGATAAAGGAAGAATTCGAGTTGACAAATATAGTCAACAATCCATCAAGATCATTCAAAATATGGGATATGATTTGAAGACTATGCAAGGTCTCAATCAGAGCAAAGGTAGACGACTCCCGTTATGTGGTGATCCGTTTTACCAGAAGACTCATCATGGATTGGGATATGATCCATCCCATATGTTTAATGACGATATACAAGAAGAATTCTCTTCTAATTCCTCACGATCATCTGATTCAGAAGAAAACCAATTCATCGAATCGGATATATCTCATTCCTCATTTGATGAATCTGAGCAAGTATTTTCAGCTTACATGGTTTAAATTGATTGAATCCGAGCCATTTGAAAATGACCCTTGGGCCCAACAAATGGACACTCAATAGGAACTTCGTTTTGAACAACGACAGCCACCTACAGAGGATGAGGTTATCCAAATTGATGTCGGATATGGAACTACGTCCAAACCAATATTCATCAGTAAGAACCTTTCTGACGATGAAAAGGAAGAGTTGATAAAACTGATCAAAGAATATATTGACATCTTTGTATGGAGTTATGAGGATATGCCGGGTCTAGATCCTAAAGTTGCTACTCATAAGCTCAATATTTTGCCTAACGCCAAGCCTGTAAAACAATAGCAACGACGCTTTAGACCAGATATGATGGATGTAATCGAAGCAGAAGTCAAAAAGTTGATCACATGTGGATTTGTGCGTGAAGAGCAACACCCGGATTGGGTTGCCAACATTGTTCCTGTTATGAAAAAGAACGAAAAAGTCCGAGTTTGTATAGATTATCGAGATCTTAATACGGCTTGTCCAAAGGACGAATTTCTACTTTCCATTACTGATGTCATGATAGACAATACATGCGGTTTTGAACGTATGTCTTTCATGGATGGATTTTCAGGATACAATCAGATCAAGATGCATCTAGAAGATGAGAAACATACTTCTTTTCGAACACCCCTTGGAGTTTACTGTTATACGGTTATGCCATTTGGTCTTAAAAATGCCGGTACTACATATCAACAGGCTATGAGCAACATCTTTTAAGAGCATCTCCGGAAGACAGTTGAATGTTACGTAGATGACATCGCTGTTAAAAGTCGATCAAAAGATGATCATATTCAAGACTTAAAGACAGTATTTGAATTGATGCGTCAACATCAATTGAAAATGAACCCTACTAAGTCTTTCTTAGGGGTTTCTAGTGGCAAGTTTTTAGGATTTGTTATTACTTCTCAGGGTATCCATGTTGACCCTGATAAAGTTAAAGCAATCCTCGAAATGCTTCCTCCTCGCAATCTGAGAGAGCTCCGTGGTTTTCAAGGCCGTATTGCTTATATCAGGAGATTTATATCTAATCTCTCTGGGAGATGTCAACCTTTCTCCCGTCTGTTAAAGAAAGGTGTATCTTTTGCCTTCAGTGATATTAAACAATACCTTACAAATCCACCTGTCCTGGTACCTCCAGTGGTAGGAAAACCATTTTTGCTATATGTTCGAGCCTTGGATCATTCACTTGGTGCTCTTCTCGCACAGAAAAGTGATATGGGTCATGAACATGCAATTTATTATCTTAGCCGAATGATGGTTGGAGCTGAACACAGGTATACTCCTGTAGAAAAGGAATGTCTGGCTTTGGTTTTTGCCGTACAAAAGATAAGACATTATGTGACAGGACAAACTATTCATGTCATCTCCAGAATAAATCCTATTCGGGTATTGATGAGAAAGCCGAGCATTCTTAATTCTAGATTAGCTACTTGGGCGATATTGCTTACTCCTTATGATATGATTTATGTGCCTCAAAAATCAGTAAAGGGTCAAGCATTAGCTGATTTCTTAGCTGCTCACCCTATACCAGAAATATCAAAGTTATATGAGGACATTCCAGATGAAGTCGTAGATTGCAACATGATTTTGAAGAATGATATATGGCAATTATATTTTGATGGAGTATCACGAGTAGGACCTAAAGGCAACATTGTCTCTGGGGTAGGAATCGTCTTGGTTTCTCCTGATAAAATGGTCATATACCGTGCCTATTCTCTCAATAAGCCATGTTCCAACAATGTAGCAGAATATAATGCTCTATTGATTGGTCTCCAAGTAGAAACAATTGGATATTGAGTTCCTAGAAGCTTATGGATATTCTCAATTGATTGTTAATCAAGTTAGAGGGACTTATGAGGTCAGAAACCCTGATCTCATCCCTTACCATCAAGTGGTAGTCGAGTTGGTCCTTTCATTCAAAGGATTCTTCATTGAATTTGTACCACGTTCTCAGAATGTTGAGGCTGATGTTCTTGCTAGTCTAGCTGCAGATTTGGCTGTTCCAATCCGAAGGCAAAATATAATTACTTTGTTGGACCGAGATCTGTGCTGTATCAAGAATAATCTGTATGTTGAACAAAGTTATACTATAGAGGCTATTTCCCAACAGAGGGATTGGAGAATACCATTCATTGACTATGCGGTTCATGGAATTTTGCCTGAAGATCCAAAAGAAGCTGCATCAATTAAGAGACGATCATTTCGATTTTATTATGATTCGTCTTTACATATGTTATATCGTCGATCATATGACGGACTCTTACTGCGTTGTCTCTCAGAAAGTGAAGCCAAACAAACACTACGAGAGGCTCATGATGGTGTTTGTGGTGCTCATCAACCAGGTCCTAAATTATAAGACCGTATTCGAAGAATGGGATATTATTGGCCTTCTATGATAGCAGATGTTGTAGACTATGCCAGAAGATGTAAAGCATGTCAGATTCATGCTGATTTTATTCATCAACCGTCTGAATTTCTATATCTTACAGCAGCTTCTTGGCCCTTCGAAGCTTGGGGTATGGATGTCATTGGTCCTATTAACCCTCCTTCTGTTAAGGGACATCGGTTCATATTATCTATAACCGATTACTTTTCTAAGTGGCAGAAGCAGTTCCTCTTGTTGAAGTGAAAACATCTAATGTGATCAGCTTCATCAAACATCATGTCATTTATCGCTTCAGGATTCCTCGACGAATAATTCATGACAATGGTCCATAATTCGCCAGTCAGGCATTTTATCGGTTCTGTGGTAAGAATCGAATTCAAAATTTGGCTTCTACGGCTTATAATCCAGCTGCTAATGGTTTAGCCGAAGCTTTCAATAAGACGATCATTAAACTTCTCAAAAAGTTTGTCTCTTCTAATAAACATGATTGGAACGAGAAACTTGGAGAATGTTTATGGGCTTATCGAACAACAGTCCGAACTCCTACTGGTTTTACACCATTTTCATTGGTTTATGGATATGAGGCTGTTCTTCCCTTGGAAATCCAAATTCCATCTCTACGAATAGCCATTGCTAATGAGCTAACTATAGAGAATAATGATCGCTTACGACTCCAAGAACTTGAAAGATTGGATGAGAAGCATTTTCAAGCACAACAGCATATTGAGCTATACCAAGCTCGTATATCTCGAACTTTCAATCGTAGAGTTAAAGAGAGGGTGTTCAAGGTTGGCGAACTAGTATTGGCTGTTCGAAGACCGATGGTGATGACTCACAAGAGCAAAGGGAAATTCCAAGCAAAATGGGAGGGTCCTTATGTTACTGAGACCGTATTTTCTAATGGTGCCTATCGGTTATCAAAGCCTAATAGAGATCTGCTCATGATGCCTATCAACGGTAAATTCCTCAAGAAATACTATGTGTAAAGAAGGAGGCTGATAAAAATAAAAATTCCTTTATTTATTTTTTTGAACAAAATTTTAAGGACCACTGCCTCCCTTATTGAATACATAATCAGCCAATGCTTCGAAGGTATCATTGTCTGAGTTCATGAAAAATCTGCAAGCAACCACCCTCAGTGCCTCTTCTTCAGGAGTTTTCCCTGGCTCTACTAAGAAAGCAAAGATATCTTATGGTGGCTTGGGAGTAGAAGAGCTTTCGTCTACTTCGGTTGTCCCTGTCACAATTGGCTTAGCGGAGTGCGTCTCGACGACGTCCTCAACTTTCCTGGAGACTTCATTCTTTTGCTGCATATCCTTGGAAGACATTTCTAATAGAGGAGTGGAAATAAGAATGAAATGTTACAAAGAGTTTTTCGCCTATTTATAGGAAAAATCTGTGGATGAACCGGTCTTTGAAAACAACCTTTCATTTCCGAAAAGGTCTATCCGTCCATTCTATCAGGTTCATTCATTTAATTATGGAATTGAATCAAGGTTTTCTTTTCCCGAAATTTATGTTGATTCATTCATACATTGATATGGACCTATATGCTCATGACATCTGTCTCCCTATTCTCCAGCTACCAAGGTTTGGTTAAGCTGATTTCTTGTCTCCTGGGAGAGGAATTTTAAATCTTCTATTTTATCAATTGATTAAAAAGTGGGATTTGTTATTTATCATATTTTCACAACCTCTGGATAAATACAAAATTTACCTACTTTTTTTATCTATCATTTTCCATTTAACCTCTGCATAGAAATTAATCTAATTTTCTTTTGAGTCCTTATATACTATCATGTCCATATTACCTCTGATAGTATTGTATACTCTAAAAACAGAAAACAAGATTTCATTATCTATCATGTCCATATCACATCCAGATAGATACAAATCATTGAGTATAGAAGACTTATCATTTCTATTCCCATATCATCAAAAAAGTCTATTACATTTCTTAGACTTTCTTACAAGTTATAATGGAAATCTATTACATTCCTGGATTTTCATTCTATACACACAACGATAGCCTAGTGGAGATCTATCTCTTCTTTGGATCTTCTTCGTCGGATTCGTTATTGGTGTCAATTCCTTGCTGTCTGAGCCTCTGTGGCGACCAGAACAGTAGGAATCAAACTCTGGTCTTCTCTCTCAGACGAGAGGAGAATCCCAGAGTATGGCAACCCGAAGACGTATTGCTGCCAATACAACTGGTGGAGGAGTGGCGGCCTCTCAAAGGAGATAGGAATGTATCCAGCATTAGGATACAATTCCTAGTCCTGTTATGAAAGGAACTCTACTACCCGACTTCTCGGGATAGAGTTGACTCCACCATCCAACTCTCCGTGTATAAAGGCTCTTCCTACCAACAGAGGAAGACTCTTCTATCTCACAAAGAGTTCTGAGTTGTCTGATTTGCGCATCAAAAGCGCATGAGCTCCCTGATGTTGATGCCAGAAGCACGCTCTTCACAGCGTCAAAGTCACCAATGCTGGTTCTGGAAAATCTCTTTAGCCAAACTTCTGCAGAAAACAACAAAGAAGAAGTGTTTTAAACAGAAGTACCATCAGATGCGTATGAGACGCTAACTAAAAAAAAAGATGCTCATGCGTCTTATTTTATCTTCAACAGACTACAAGGCATTTTATGCCAGTGTCTCAGGTATACCACTATTCAGCAAGGCTTTTACGCTAGTACTTTAGCAAGGCTTTTACGCTAGTGCTTCAGTAAGGCTTTTACGCTAATGTTTCAGCAAAGCTTTTACGCCAGTGCTTCAGGTGTACCACTATTCAGCAAGGCTTTTACGCCAGTACTTCAGAAACTTCAAAGGCAGATAATTGCTTACGATTAGACTTACCACTTAGGTCAAATGGTTTAACTCTAATAGTGGATGAATCTACATCTGGTGATTGGGCGTACAAAGGAATGCCATCGAAAAGCATCGCCATTGTCATTTGTTGGAGAACGATATTGCAAAAAGTTATCTTCAAAGTAATGAGAATGAGAATATATGAAACATTCTCGGCTATTTATAAAGACTGAAGAAACTGTTGGGAGTCTATTTCGAAAAAAGATCCTATTGAAAGGCTCTCGTGACCACAAGACAAACGCCACGTGTCGGTTTGTTTCTTGGGAATAAACAACCATAGAAGCAGTCAAAAGAAGTGTTGAACAGTTCTATGTACCAACAGATGAGATTAACATCAAAACTTTATTTATAAAAAAGAGGGAGTGGACCCCTACATATAAGAGAGTCGCAATACATGGAATATCATTTTCTCTCTCCTTCGTTGGGTTGACGAAGGGAGACACCTAACTCGCACATGTTGCGAATCCTGGAGCGACGCATCATATTCAAAAATGCTTCTGCATCTCTTGAGCCCTCATATGCAGTCGGGGGACCACCATCGATGCGACTGAAGACTGCTGGAGTTAATCCAAAGCACTCTACAAAGTTGTGTGCTCGCTCAAAGTCAATCCTTGAGCCCGAAGCCTCTTCATTGTTAATCTCCTTCTTTGGCGCCATGTCACTATGGAGATGAATGACAAGAGTGAAGAATTTCTCCTCATTTATACGGTTAAATCAGCTCTCTATATTCCTCATTGGAAACTGTTCATTATTAATGCAAACTCGGAGAAGTGAAAAGGCGTTCGAAAGTTTCGAGAAGAAAATTCATTGTGACGGTTAAATGTTGACCGACTGTTGGATATCCTCGCTTTTACGCGGATGACTGTTGCGTATCCCGAATTTTACGCTGACTGGTCAAATCTCAACTTTTATGCTGTTGTTCAAAGTATTTCGAATTATGAAGACATTCGAAAACTTTGAAGGGGGTCTTGTAGGAGCGTAAAAAGTGCTTCACAGATTGATTCAAAGTGATAGATCATTCTACTCAAATTGATCTACTTTACGCCGCAGGGAGGTTAAACACTTTACGCCCAAGACAAGGCTAATCGCTTTTACGCCTAAAGCAGCCAGGGTCAAGATATTGGTTTTATGCCTAAAGATAGGCTAGCCCTCCTTTTACGCTGGACAAAGCTGTCAAAGTCTCGCATTTAATGCAAAATCTGACATGAAGATATTGATGATGGCATATACTGTCACGACCCGCACCCTAGAATAAGGGTACGTGACGTGGGTATGTCCAGCCTACGCCGCAGTGTCGGCGGTAGAACGCTGTCCTAGGTCATAACATCTAACAGATAAGGGTAATATACAGTTATACTCCCCGAATGGGGGTGGCATAACAGAATATAACTCAACCACATCTAGGATAGAACAGGAATGAGATAGAAAGATAAAGATAGATAACATCTAGGAATGTAACATCACCGAGATACAAATCCAGAATTCTAAGTGACTAAAATAAATACATAACTCAGAAATATCCCAGAATCTAACTACAGTGATCCAGAAGGTAAAGACAGCCCTAATCTAGAGAAGTATCATCCACTGCTAGCAGGTCCAAGTCACTAGTGATGTCTAATGCTGCACCAAGAGGGATAGACACCAGAGCCTCATCATTCACTGTAAAAAAATTTAACAGGTCCAGTCAGGACGAGAACGAGCACATATCTCTCAAAACAGTTCATAGCAGGTTAGGAGTATAAATCATGCAATAGAGTAAAATACAGGAAGTGCTGAAAAGGAAGTACGAGTAAACAGGAGATATTTTATAACTGAAAGTAAAATACATGATAGTAGAGACTGTAAGTGGCTACGTGATTTAGAGCATAATGGTTATGTAAACGGCTTGGGGGCACATGAATACAAATAAGGAGGCATATTTATACAGCTACTGGGGATAGTGTTCACATAACCAATTCTACTCACCCCGTTCCAACCAGTACACAAGGATCCATTCAAGTTACGTTATAAGCACATGAATACAACTAAGATACGTGAACTCATGTAATGAGTAGTACATGAGGCACGTGAAAGCACATGAGAACATGTAAAAACATGAACTAGTATGAGTACAAGGAGTACCTGATGCACAAGATAAAGTACATGAACATGAAATACCCGATGCACCCGTAGAGGGATAACATCTCAGGAAGGGATCCATATATTACTAATCCGTGAAGATACGTGTCAGCATCATGTAGAGTAATCTAGAGCAAGAATATAATCCAGGTAAGTATGAAAAGATCAGAGAATGTACTCGCCTGCTAACTGAAAGTCCGAGATGAAAATACTGTCCGAGGAGTGGTGTCTGGCTCCTATTAGAACACCACAAGTCACAACAAGTCCAGAATGGTAAATAATATGCACTACAATGCGTTCTACATGAATCTAGGTCAATCTAGGCCAAAGTCAACTCTTGGTCAACTCTGGTCAACCCTAGAAGTCAAACCTAAGTCAAACTAGTCTACACTAGGTTAACAAGTCTAATCTAAGTTAACAAGACTAAACAAATCTAATCTAGACTCACTAGTTAAGCAACCACCACATAGGCCATAGGCGAATAAGCTATACCATGGGCCAATAGGCAAACCATGCTAAATCAACCTTCAAAACATTTATATACAACACACATGTATATCTAATATATGATAAACATAGATATCATAATATACCCTAATATAGGAATACACAAATATCTATTTAGATAGGCTAATAGGATAACATGGCATATAGGCTAATAGGAAAATCACATATTGATGTGCTATACAAAAATAACTGAGAATTTATCCTATAGGCTATGTGTATACAATACAACCTATATGGTAATACATATAAATATACACATTTGTAGAAAGAGAGGACACATGATATTCAATGTGTGTGTATGAGTGATACTTGTGTGGCATGAAGTAAAATCAGTGAACAACAACCTATTGACTCAAAGCAAAACTCAGAATTTACAAATGAAACAATGAGAAATAACTGTGGGTGTGTGTGTTCAGACATTGAGAAAACAGTGAGGAATTTCAGAAATACAGTTAAGACCTATAATCACATCTATAATTCAGTTCAGTCAAATGGAAGGACAATGTATTGTGCAAAAAGGATGTGTATATAGGAGACAGTAAGGAAGGAAAAGAAATCAGTTTACTAACCAACCAATGCCCTTAAACTCAGTTTTACAGTGCATTGAGGGTCAAACTCAGGTTTTGTAAATGTCATTCACAGGTTCTGATAAAGGAAGGGAATCGATTTTAGGCAATAGAACCATTCCCAGGTTTGAAGGATTCAAACCCAGGAATGCATTGATTCTCAGATTACAAGACTGAAGACACAAACTTATTCCCAGGTTATTAATCAGTTAATATGGTAGTTCAATAGGGAACTAGAATTCAGGTTTTGTTTTAAAGAATCACACAATATCAACCATTCTCAGGTTTGAAAATGAGTCTCAACTCATGGATAAATCCCAGGTTACACATAAAATCCAAATCAGTTATTAAGAAAGACAACATGATATCAATATAAGGAAAACCAAGGAACAGAAATTTATCTCAGATTGTACATTGATCTAACAGTTCAAACACTCATGAAGTTTAATACTCAAATTGAATCCCCACAAAAGCCAATCAGTAAACAGTTCATACAACTTTCAGTTTAAAGAGAAGGAATACTATTAGCTAACATGTTATTTCCACAACCAATCCACTTGCCCACATCCTAATTGACATATTCAAAACCCAAATATGAATATAAAACTGTGTTATTATAACTAAAAATCATGTAGGACTAATTAGACAGTGAAGAAACACAAGGACCTAGGATTTAACAGTTAACAATGTAACAGTTCATCCAACATGGATACTAAATTCCATTCCACACACCCCAAAGCCTAATTTGCATGCCAATTACCTAGTTAATATGATATGTGACATGTGGGAATCAAAAATAAATTGGGAAACACAACACAAAATGGAAATAAATGGTTTTGAACCCTGGAATCCCACTGTATCAGTGAGTATCAGAATTAACCCCCCTCCAAACACATGTTCGAATAAAAAAACATTAAACCTAAAACTAATATGTAAAAAATGTAACAGGGGTTTAAACATCACATTTAGGATCTATTTAATCATTTAAACATAATTTAAAACATTCAAAATCGATTTAAACATCAGATCCTACACACAGCCCATGCACGCACCAGTGGCTGCCCCGTGCACACTGAATAAAGTGTCCGACACTACACGAGAGGGGCTGAAACTCGACACACATGATGATAGTTGTTGCCCCTCACTGTGTGTCGAATCCTACACGTCGACGTGTTGTGTCCGCGTCGCAATAGCACCCGTGCAGCAGGGCATGAACAGTGCCCGTGCACGCGCGCGTGCGACAGTGTGTTCGCGTGTCCGTGGGGACTCGACACGACACTAAGAAGACACAAAAACTACAGAAATGCATAAGCGACACATAGATCAAATTTTCTATTCAAATACAATTCCAAAATCACACGAAATGCCCATTGGGGCATTTCATCAAACACTTAGTAACATGCACTGATACGTGTCCAGAATGGACACGAAACGACATGAAAATTTGGGGATTCCTATTCCTATAGTTAGGCTAGGTATAGGGCTTCTAAATAATGCAAAAATAACAGGATTAAATGGTGGGGAAAAGGATTTACCTAAGAGTATCACAAGCTTCACAAAGCTTCACAAAGAGGGGCTCCTCTTGATGGTCAAACACCTCAAAAGCTTTCCAAATTGTTCCCTTCATGTCAAAACTTATTACCAACAGCAAGAATACAGGATTTAGGTCCTATTGCAATTTATTTGAAGAAATTTGGAGAAGAAATAGATTTTCTAAGGATTTACAAAGTTGGGGACTCACCTCTTCCAAATGGCAAGTTTCCTAAAGAGGCAACCCTAGTTTTAAGAGCATATAAATAGGGGAGGGGCTGACCAAAGAGGCTATTCAGAATTTCTAGGGTTAGGGCTTGGTTCAATGGGTGTGGGCTATGGGCCATTAAGCCTATTAGTCATAAAATGACTTGTGACTTCACAAGCCATTTCCATATCAAACTAACTCCTAATTTCACCAAATTAATCCCAATGAGTTCATCCTCATGAACTTAAGTCAACCTAGGTTCTCAAATCCTAATCTCTTAGTCAAGACCTAGGTTAGCCACTAGGTTAGTCTACAAGGTCAACTTAAGTCAAAGTCTCTAAAACACCAAAACAATTATTCTAAAAATCACTCAAAAATCACATTAATTATAAATAATAATAATAATTCAAATTAAATTCTAAAATTTTGAAAATGACCAAAATACCCTCATTTGGAAAAACTGGGTGTTACATATACCACAGATTTTGAAGGAATTTGTTTTATACGGAGACCAATGTTGTCGTTTAGTATGTGGACTGAGCTACTTTACGCTCACACTATGGCTTCTTTTACGCACGGAGATTATATGAGCTTTTACGCTCGAAACTCGACGTGTGCGTAAAGTCTATTTGGGCTACTTTATGCTCAAGGTTATTTAATAACCACTTTATGCGGGAAATCTATGACAGGGCTGTTTTACGCCTAGTCCACTACTTTACGCTCAGAGTACATTGGGGTTGTTTTACGCCCTATTCTTCTTCACCAGTTGAGAACGTGGTCTGCCTACATGGCTTTCATGACACACATCTTGAAGAACGTGTGTACGTGCATCCTATTCTTACTGAAATGATGGGACACGTGTCAACATATACAGACGATGACTTCGGTCGTGGGTGGCAGCTGTTAGCGTAAAGACGAAACTTTTGCTGAGTTTTTACAAACAAGAGCCCAAGTCTATAAATAGACTTATTTTCTCATATAACACACAGAGACAGGAGAAAAGACAGAGAGATTAGAACTCAGAGATTTTTGATTCTCTAGAGCATTCTTCTTCGACCTTTCTTTCAGAACAGAGTGAAGCAAAGCAGGAAAGCATTCGACCTCGCCATCAGTGCCCAAGTGCGTCGATACCTTTCTGGTGACTTAGTTTTTCCAAGTTGTTCATCTTCAAGCAGCGATCTTCATCATCATCGTATGGTCCAAGGAACAATGTGATCATTTACAGATCAGACTTCTACAGCAATACTTTCCCAGAATCAAATTTGTACTTCTTGTACTCTTCCTCGTTTTATTTTCAAAATCCGACTTCCAAGCATTTTGTTAAGTGAAACAGCAGCGACGGTCGCCGACGGCTTGGCGCGGAGGCACGGCGAGATCGGCGGCGCTGGCCGCAGTCAGGTGAGTTTAGGGTTAGGGTTTTGTTTAGTTCTGGGGTTTTTTTCGGCCGGTGGCCAAGGTTATGATGTTGGCGGTGGTTGGTTAAATTGTGGTGATGACGGAAGTAGGGAGGCTGGTCGACGATGGTGTGGGTTCTGCAACGGTGATGGCGGTGTTTATGATGGTTCTGATGGTGCTGGGAACTACGGTGGCGACGGATGATGTTGTGCCGGGGCTATTGAGGGATGTGCGGCCGATGATGGCGAAGGTCGCCGGAGTCGGGAATGGTGATGGTGGTCGGGGACGCTAGTGGGCAGCAGTGGAGACGGGGTTGACTGACGACGGTGAGAGCTGGCCGGGGTGTTCTGCGGGTTTTGGTGGTTTAGGAAATTTTAGGATTTAGGTTAGGGATTGGGTCGTGGTGACCGCGTGTCCTGCGAGACACGAAGAATGAAGGAAGATGGTGTTCGGTGTGTCGGACACGAGAAATCACTGTATTTGTAATAAAATCGAAATATAGTGGATGGCAAGGGGACACGGACACGATACACATCTCGGTGAAAAAATATTTGTGGAGACAATTTGGTGGATGATAAAAATTGGAGGAGTACCTGCCTATTTATAGGATGTGGGAATTCCCAATTGGATATGAATTAGGAATATTTAAAACCCAAAGTAGATAATTCTCTACTTAATTTAAAACAATGAAATCAAATCGAAATCCAATACAAATCCAATTTAAATCTAATTAAATTTTTAGTTTAAAAATCAAATGGGATGAATAAAATTTCAAATATTACTTTATTATTTAAAATAAACCAATAAATAATTACAAATATATATGTATGCACAAATAATGTTTTCATAATTATGCTTTTCTAGTATACAATTAATTATTATTATTAATTGCATAAATGAAGGCTTTTAGTAAATAAAATAACAACTTGGTAATGATTGCAAAATAATTATTATATATATTATTTTGAAACTATAAAATAATAAATAAAATATTTTTCTAAAAATATGTACGCTCCCACATATTCGCACTCGTCGAGCAATTACGAAAAATAAACTTTCGTGCGCGACGTACAATATGACTATGCGACGTATAATTCAAATAAAAAAAATTAATCAGTACCAAAATTAATAATAAAAAAATAGTAGAAATTTAGGGATTTTACAACGTGAACCCACAAAATTGCCAAGGGGCGCAAGGTCGCGTCTATGTACTGACTCGGGATGAAGCATTTGCGTCCAATACTGTTGTGACATGTATATTACTCTATAAAAATATGCCTGCTAGAGTACTGTTCGATTCGGGTGCTACGTATAATTTCATATCTGTCGACTTTGTAGAAGAGAATAAACTACCCATACAATTTTTAGATATGAATCATAGCGTTAGCACTCCATCGGAAGTATATATACCTGCCACTAAAATTTGTAGGGATGGTTACATCTGCATCGGAGGAAAAAATATATCCTTGGAAGTTATCGTCCTCGACATCAAGGAGTACGATATAATCCTCGGCATGGATTGGTTGGCTGCATGCCACACAACGATCGAGTGCACGAAGAAGAGAGTTGTGCTCCGCCTTCCGGGAGAAACTGAGTTCTCATATTCGTACGGAGCAGTGTCAAGGACAACAATGATGATATCGGCGATTTCGACAAGATGTACGTTGCATTCTGGTTGCAGCGGGTACCTAGCATCAGTTTGAGACACAAGAACGGAGATTGCAAGCACGGCACAGACTGAAGTCGTGGCAGAGTTTTCTGATGTGTTCCTTGACGAGTTGCCAGGGACGCCGTCGGATCGAGATATAGAATTCGGCATCGACACCTTTTCGGACACCCGACCGATATCCAAAGCACCCTTCGAATGGCACCGGCGGAGCTGAAGGAACTGAAAGCACAACTACAAGAGTTGCTAGATCGCGGATATATTCGCCCTAGTATCTCTCCATGGGGTGCTCCAGTGTTGTTTGTAAGGAAGAAGGATGGATCGATGCGGCTGTGCATCGACTATCGGAAACTTAACAAAGCCACGATACGAAACAAGTACCCGTTACCGAGGATAGACGATTTGTTTGACCAGTTGCAAGGGGCAATGGTATTTTTCAAGATTGATCTTCGCTCAGGCTACCATCAATTGAAGATCAAGTCCGAGGACGTGCCGAAGTCCGCCTTCCGAACTCGATATGGTTACTACGAATTTATAGTCATGCCCTTTGGCTTGACAAATGCTCCTGCCGCTTTCATGGATCTGATGAACCGGGTGTTTCGACCGTTCATAGACAAATTTGTTGTCGTATTCATCGATGACATTATCATATATTCAAAAGGCATGGACGAGCACGTGGAGCACTTGAGGACGGTACTACAGAATCTGCGTGAACACCAACTTTATGCCAAATTAAGTAAATGCGAGTTCTGGATGAGCAATGTGACGTTCCTTGGGTACGTTATTTTAGCTGAAGGCATCACGGTGGACCCAAAGAAAATTGAAGCGATAGTTGAATGGAAGCGGTCTACCTCAGCAGGCGACATCCGAAGTTTTTTCGGCTTGGCAGGCTACTACCAAAGATTTGTGAAAGACTTTGCCAAGATTGCTTCGCCTCTGACTCGCCTCAACCAGAAGGGAGTCGCATTCGAGTGGAACGACGCCTGTGAATCTAGCTTTCAAGATTTAAAGAAACGTCTCATCTCAGCTCCGATCCTTACACTTCTGGACAGACCAAAAGGGTTTCAAATATTTAGCGATGCATCGCGAACTGGTTTGGGATACATGCTTATGCAAAGGGATAAGGTAATTTCGTTTGCTTTTAGATAATTGAAGCAACACAAAAAGAATTATCCTACACTTGATCTTGAGCTAGTGGCGATTGTGTTCGTATTGAAGCTATGGCGGCACTATCTTTAGGGTGTAGCTTGCAACATCTATACGGATCACAAAAGCCTCAAATATATCTTTACCCAACGAAACTTGAACTTACGGCAGCGACGTTGGATCAAACTCATTAAAGACTATGATTTGACTATCGAGTACACGCCAGGTAAGGGAAACGTCGTAGCGGACGCTCTGAGTAGAATGTTTGCAGGATGCCTGTCTATCAACCGTGACATACAGTAGGACTTGGCAGAAATGGGTATCGAACTCCAAATTCGCTACCATAGAGCACGATTGGCCCAATTATACCTTGAGTCGAGCTTGCACAACAAAATAAAGACCGCACAGGAGGATGACCCATTCCTGAAGAAGATGTGCGAGCTGATTTCGACAGGAAAGGCGGCCGACTTTATGGTGGACGAGGGCGGAATGACGCGGATGAATGGGAGAATATGCGTGTCGGACCATGCCGAACTTAGAAAAGAGATTCTGAAGGAGGCCCACTATGCGAAGTACTCGTTGCATCCCGGGAGTACCAAAATGTACAAGGACTTGCGCACGACCTTTTGGTGGCATGGCATAAAGAAAGATGTGGCAACTTTTGTGTCACATTGTATGGCCTGTCAACTGGTGAAGGCCGAGCATCAAAGACCAGGCGGGAAGTTATAGAACTTTGATATTCCAGTATGGAAGTGGAATAACATCTCTATAGATTTTATCATGGGCATTCCGAAGACGTCACGGGGAAATGATACGATTTGGGTCATTGTCTATCGATTGACCAAATCCGTTCATTTCATTGCTATCAAAGCATCATGGAGCATCGATCGGTTAGCTCAGATCTATATCAATGAGATTGTCTGAATGCACGGGGTACCTGCCATAATCATTTTTGACAGAGATGGGCGATTCTTGTCATGTTTCTGGACGAGTCTGCCAGCGGCGATGGGCACTAAGCTGAACCTTAGCTCCACGTACCATCCGTAAACCGATGGCCATACAGAAAGAGTAAATCAAATCCTGGAGGGTATGTTATGTCTGTGTGCAATAGATTTAAAGACTAGTTGGGATACGCACTTGCCGCTCGCAGAGTTTACATACAACAACAGTTATCAATCGAACATCTAGATGGCTCCCTACGAGGCACTTTACGGGAGGAAGTGCCGATGTCCGATTTGCTGGGACGAAGTCGGAGAGCGACAGGTGCTCGGGCCAGAACTAGTCGAACAAGCTATTGAGAAGGTCCGCATGATTCAAGATAGGCTCCGTATTGCTCAAAGTCGACAGAAGAGTTATGCAGATACTTCTGACACCTGTTAGAGTTCTTGGTTGGGGACCATGTGTTTTTGAAGGTGATGCCGATGCGGGGCATCATGCGATTCAGGGTAAAGGGCAAACTGAGTCCAAGATTCGTAGGGCCCTTCGAGATTCTCGAAAGGGTGGCGACAGTTACTTACCGGATTGCGCTACCTCCTGCCCTGGCGGAAGTGCACGACGACTTCCATGTCTCCCAACTTCAGAAGTACATGCATGACCCAAGTCATGTGGTTAGTTTCGATCAGTTGGAGCTGTACGTCGATCTATCATACTCGAAGGAGCCCGTACAAATTTTGGACCGTAAAGAAAAGATCCTGCGGAGCCGATCGATGTCTTTGGTTCATGTACGCTGGCGCAGCCATTCAGTTGAGGAGTCAACATAGGAACTAGAGGAAAAAAATAAAGGATAAATACCCTTCACTTTTCGCCGATGAAGGTCAGACCCTTATTTTTAAGTTTCGGGATAAAACTTTTTCTTAGTGGTATATTATGCAGTACCCCGCTCCCGTTGGAGTGAAGCACTATGTAATAGGCTCATGGCAAGTCAGACATGATCGGGAACATAGATGGCTAGTCTGACTCAGCGATGAGTTTGGTATATGAAAACCATGGCATTAATAAAATCGATTTGGACGAGTGATATGAGTACCGTTCCAACTAATGGATCGGCTACTTCTGAAATAAGTCCTAGATGCAGTAGACTGTGTATTGGCGAATAAACTCTAAAGAGAGCAACGTAACTAGTCTGCTATTGGTTTTGTTGGTTTTTTTGGCTTTTTGGATGAATTGTTGCGTGGGTTTGATAAGTGTGCTTTCGCGTCGATTTCTGAATGCGTCTTTAGGAATTTCGAAGGAAGGATTGAAGGAAGGATTCTAATTCGATGCTCGTGCCATTGCAGGAGTTCGTGTAACTGACACTTGACCATCGCAAAGCGTTCTCCTACTCTCGGTACAATCTCTCTGGTGGGTGGTTCTTCGGCCCCTTCTTTTCTACTCCTTCCCGCCAACAAAATTCTTAAAGTTCAACGTTCAAATCGATGATGCTAACGGGATGTATGCTTTGCCACTAAGATCAAGAAATTGGGATAATATAGTAACTTAGAGAAGTTAACTCTGAATTCATAAGTTTCACACTGAGTAGAGAAAAGATAAAGTTCTAGGAAGGAGATAGAATTTATTTCATGTTCTGCAAAATATATTGAAGAGACTTCAGTTGCGTTATACTACGCCTCGGAGAATTTGGTGCCTACGGGATGCTAAATCAGATCGTACGGCTTCGGGAAAAAGAACTCTCGTACGAGTAAAAATGATTATGTGGTTTAATAATGTCTACGCTATGCAATATACTTAATACATATTAAACTGTTCATATATTCGCATGGTCATGGACGACTTGTACACAAGGTGACCTTTCCTCGAGACGGTACCCGGGGTGCCGGGACCGAATCGGCCTAGAAGGAAATTATGGAATCGTGCTTCGGCGCGAGACATTGCGAGACCTCCAGTTAGGCTCACAACCTGGACTGGTAGGACGCGTCGTAATGCTACGTAATCGTCCTTCATGGTATCGATATCACCATTGACCGCATATAAGATAGATTGCATGCTCACCTATTGTCTTGTGCAGGTGGTTAGTGTTATGTATATTTTGTGCAGGAAAGGAGCACGGTCGTGGTAAGATAAGTCAAAATTGGTTATGTTGTTACCGTTTATAATGTGCCTTCGATATGAACTGCAAATCATATAGTTCTAAATAGAAAGATCACTTCGTATGCTAGAATCCTTAATAAGCAGTGTCGGTTTAGACGAGTGGGTTCGTCCCATCAACTAGCAAGTGTGCCAACCCCCAACTCCCCAGGCAACGAGCGCGCTGCGGGAGCTCGAGACTAGACTGAAGCTGAAGAGTGGGAGGCGACTCGAATCTCTCCTATTTTGAAGTATTTTGAACCCCAATTCAGATCGAAGGCTTTTGTTCAAATGTATAAAGGGGCATGAATGTATGGAATGCCAAGGATTATTTTATGGCAAGCTTGTCGAGAGTTTTTTTTTTGTTTTCAAGATGTAGACGCAACGACATATGTAATAAAAAAAATGATCTTGCACATACTTTACAAGTTTTATGAATGAAAAGCTAAAGTTCTTTCTATTCTATGTCTTTAACTCTCTAAACTGTTTAATTTCAACGTGTCGTGTCAAAGGAAATTCAAGTACACATTCTTGCCTTGTATAAGTCCAATAAAGGCTTGTACGGCATCACGTCCTGACTCGTGGGATCGATTTATCTCGAGTCAAGGCGATGACGACTGATTCGGCGAGTCGAGGCGTGACACCTTGTGTCATAGGTATTTTTTCCCGTGCGTGCAGTACATCTTGTGCGCCTTTGCGATTTTTTGCCGTGCATCGTGCTTGCGCGCACCTTGCATCGTGGACATTTTTGTCCATACGTGCAGCGCATCTCGCACGTCGTACGCCCGCATGCCGTGCTTGCGTACGCCTTACGTCGTGGGCATTTTGCCCGTGAGTAGCACATCTTGTGCGTCGCGCACGATTTTCTTCCACGCGTCCATGCGTCGTGGTTGCGCGCCCGTGCGCCGTGGTTGCGTGCCCCTTGCATCGTGGGCATTTTTGCCCCCACGTGCAGCGCATCTCGCACGTTGTGGTTGCGCGCACGTTGTGCCATGGGTAGTTTTGCCTGTGTGCGAAGTGTATTTTGCGTATAGTTTGCAAACCGCGCGCAGTAGATACGCACCGTTGGCAGTTTTGTTCGTGCAGTGCGCCCGTGTACAGTTTGCCTTGAATGGCTATTTTTGACTATCTTTGCTCTTTTGAGCTGTTTTGTAGCTAAAACCTTGAAAACTCAAAACCTAAAAGTTGTAGATCTTTGTCTTGGCTTCAAGAATCTTCTTGTTTTACTTTAATTGGGCAGATAGTTCCAATCATAGTTTTTGATATTCTTTGCATGTTTTTGATATTTGACCTAAAATGCGATGACCCTACTTGACAACTTGTGAATATTGAACTTAACTTGAATATGACAACTTGATCTCATCTTGATAATCTTAATAGTGGTCCGTTGTGGTGCACCCATGTTACATGTCTTTTTTGCTTACTAGATCGTGGCCCGTCGTGGCGCACCCATGTTACATGTCTTCTTTGCTTACTAGATAGTGACCCGTCGTGGTGCACTCTTGTACATGTCTTTTCTTGCTTACATGATAGTGACATGTCATGGCGCACTCTCTATTTTCTCTATAGTGGCTTGACGTAGCACACTTCTAGCTTCCAGCTTATTATATTTTCTTGTTGTTGTTTGTTATAGTGCACTTTCTTTTATTGTCCAGTCTTACATATCATGCCTAGGTTGGATTCTACGGAATGCCACACCCAGAATCCAACAAGAAAATGTTAAGGACTAAATAACTAGCTTGATTATCTAGATCATTGGGAGGGGAGAATTTTTTAATTACCTGCAGCCCTTCCTGTTCCGGTATATATATATATATATACATGTGATTTAGAGCTATGTGTCATGATGAGCACACTTCCAGCATACCGTCGAGTGGGGCACTTCTTTAGGACACACGTATCTTACTGCGGTGTGTCTGCTACACTTATTTTTCTTTTGGACTGGATGAGTCGGGTAGTCTGCAGGGTAGGTAATTAGATTGGATTTCTCAAAAGTGCATATGTTAGTAATTAGGATTTTGATAACCCTAGTTAGCTAATTTATAAATCCATACTCATTGCTTGGTCGTGATTGTTGTATGGAGTCCAGTCTAGTCTAGTTTTGTCTAGGCAGTGTCCGTATTTGTTTATTTCAGTACATCATTGTTTATGCTTTATTTTGCCGGAAAATGATTAGAGACTAAGTTCTGTTCAGGAGAAGGGTTACAACCCCGATTCTTGTTTAGTTTACGGGTTGTAACTTGGGTTCCAGAATACTTTCTTAGTCATCTTGTCATTTGTCTTCCTATTTAGTACTCACACGTTATACATGATTTCTATGTTGTACATTGATTATAGACTAAGTTATGTTCAGGAGAAGGGTTACAGCCCTGGTCCTTGTTTGGTTTATGGGTTGTAACTTCGGTTCCGGAATAGTTCCTAAGTTATCTTATCATTTATCGTTCTATATAGTTCTATATGCTCACATGTCCCAGTTACCTAACATGCTCACATGTCCCAGTTATCTAATATACTCTCATGTCCTAGTTATCTAACATGCTCACGTGTCCCAGTTATCTAATATGCTCTCATGTTCCAGTTATCTTACATGCTCATATGTCCAGTTTGTCTTACGTATTCACATGCTTCTATTTTCTTTACATGTTCACACTTTACATTATGTCACACGTTAATTACTTTATACTCCATGTTGCTTTACTTATTGTCTTTCTATTCTCGGGATAAGTGCATTGGTAGTGCAAGAGTCTCGATCAGCATTTACTTATTTATGTCTCTATCCGTTGCTATGTTAGTTTTTGCTGGATTTAGTTCATAGTTTGGCTTCCATTGTGGTACTTTCTATTAGGGGTCCCCCACTAGTTTTGTTTGGCCAGATCTGATAGAGAAGTCCAGAGGATCTTCCGTACCATCTACTCGATGGTGACTACCCGGAGCACCAGAGTACCTTAGTGGATTTTTCTATATCATTCTTCTACTAGTTATGTACATTATTCTTTTATGGCGTTTAGCCTCTGAGCACATATTTAGCTCATGTTTTGGATGTTGACATTTAGCCTACGAGCCTAAACATGATTTGCGTATTCTAGACTATAGCTAGAGCTTATCATGTATGACTATTACTCTTGCTAGTTCTTCACTTTATATTACTAGCTTCATGATCATCCATGTATATATAGTTTGGGACACTTTACTATTTTATGTCTGATGATCATACTTCTTGTACTTTGCATATTTGTATGTGATTAAGATACCTAGGATTGCTTGACCTAGGATTGACCGTTGGTTTGTAGTAGTAACCCCCATGTCTTAACAACTTATACATTATTTCGGGATACTGGAGTACTTCAGAATATATAGCTCGCCTGGTCCGTCCCTACTTGCAGTATTCTGGTTCTGAGGTATGACAGTGGTGAGGGTTACCATGGCGGAAGTATTGGCGATAGGGGTGGCGCCGGAGGTCGGAAGAGGGAGAGAGACACGGAGAGGGAAGGGAGATCATGAGAGAGTTTAGGGGAGAGGGGGTGAGCTGTGAGTAAGGGAGAGAGGGAAGCTACGACTAGGGTTAGCTGGGGAGAGGGGGAAGATAGTGCATAGAGAGAGAGAGAGATGAGAGCTCAGGAGAGGGAGTAGGGAAGAGAGAGGGAGTGGGCTGGCGCCTGATCCAGAGAGGAGAGGGTAAGAGAGAGTTAGGTTAGAGTTAGGGTTTGGGTTAGATATAGGAAATAATAATAATAATAATAACAATAATAATAATAATAATAGTAATAATGGTAATAGCAACAATAATAAAATTTACATCAATAAAATAATAGTAAATAATACAATAAATAAATTAATAGTAACAACAATAATCAAGAGTCAGGCCTCAATGGCTAAGGACAAACCAGATCCAGAAAATAAAATAAAAATTTAAATAAATATGAAATTTAAATATGAAATACAGTCATATACGTATTTTAAAAAATAAGGATATGATAGGTATGCACCATTGCATGGTCATTGGACAACTTGTGCACAAGGACGATTGTTCCTCGGAAGGTAACCTGGGGCTACAGGGCCAATCCAGCCTAGGAGAAAAATACTTGCGGAACCCTCGAATGGTGTGCGACCTGACCCGAAGGGTGCGCCGTATAGCGGGTAAACAAGAAATTCGGCAATATTGTGCCTCGTTGGACGAACGTACCGCTTATCCAATTTGGGTCCAAGGATAGTTTGTCGTGCTAGTGACCTTTCATATACATGAGTCGGCATAAGAGTGGCTATCCGCATGCATGCCCTAGAAGTGAGTCAAGAAATGTATGCACGGTACGAATGAGTCAAGAAAAGTGTGCACAGTCAATACCAAAAGTTTTATGAAGCCTAAGATTTGGCTATAGCAAAGACACGTGCTTCAGCATGAGATGTGGCATCGTGTTTGGGTCGTCAACATAAGTTCCAAAAGTTTGGGATTAAGTTTCGAGCTAAGTCAGGAAGGGTCGTAAGACAAAGTTTGGTTAAGTCATGTTGAGTTGTGAGACACGACCTCGATGTTGATGCACAGACAGAGATTATGGCACGACCACGTTGTTTTGACTCAAAGTATGAGTAAAAAGGCAATCACGAGTCGGTACATTGATATTGTTGGCACGAGAATGGTATAGAGGCACAAAGATAAGTAAGTTATTGGTGCAAGGTACGGTGATGGTCTAGAGTTTGAAAATAGGCCAGGGGTCTATATCCTAAAATTGATCCTAAATAAAAATTAGAATAATCGAAGGATTATGTTGCATAAACTAAATGAACGTATTGGTTTTGTATGGGTGGGCGAGGAGCTCACAACACCAGTACGGTTGTGTACTGACCACCCAACAGTTTGCATATGCAGGTCACATGTACTTTCTTATCAAGATGGAGCTCGCTTGGATACGCTGAGGCATGGAGTTTCTTGGCGTTTCGAGGTGTGCGGCCGAATTAAAAACTTTACCTATACGGAACATAATATGTATGTATATCGCCTTCTGAAGTATCCGCAAGTTGCAGCCTTGAGCTTCAGAGATGAGAGAGAACTGAGCGATTGTATTCTGAGAGAAAGTGATCTTGAGCAACTTGTAATCTGGCTTCGCGCCCTTTGTAATTTTACTTTCATTATCAATAAAAAAGACTTGATTTTGTACGAATATTTGTGTTGCCCTTGTGTTATTCAATTTTTCTGCTTGAAACTTCTATACGACGACCTCGTCGTAAGCTGTTGTAATCGCCCATTATGGAACCCGTCTTACACGAGCGCAACTTAGGCTCGTGCAGCATCACGCCTTAGCGAGGACAATTGCTCCTCCGGGAGCGGGGCGCGACAGGATTGACATTCAATATCCTTTTTGTTTATGACGTCTAGAGTTTATTGGAGCTTTAGTCTAAGAGATTCAATCTCATCTATGTCCGAAGTATGACTTTTCCCTTTTATGTCATAAATGATATTAGAGAGTCTTTCTATTTTTGGCTTGAGAGCATCAATCTCTTTTTGAGATTTTCTATGCTTACTTCTCAACACTTTGTGTTCATCGTGTAATTCAAGAATGATATTTTCTATTTCAGTATAAGAAAGAGCGTTCATAGAGAAGTCATCAAGTACCTCATTTGACTCTGCTGCCAAAAGACAAACATTTGGAGTGTATTTGCATTTGTTTGCAAAAACAAAAGTTTAATTTCTACAAACTAAGAAAGAAAGTACAAGAGTACAATAATTTTTGGGGAAGTACAACTATAGGAATCTGATCAGAAGACGATCATTTTATCCCTTAGACGATGTGCTATTGAAGACACAAGCCTTTGGAGAATGCAACAGCACTTTAGCAGAAGATTATGATCATTATTGATGCTTTGGAACTGATTTGAAACTCTATTTATAGAGTTCTGAAATAACTGTTTTTCTTGGTTTTTCTGAGTTGCGCGCCTCCTGTCCAGTTGCATAAGCGGTTACTTTAACTGTTGGTGATGCGTAGCATCTTGCAGTGAGATGCGTGTGGTCGTAGGCAGTATAGTAGACACGTTCTTCGAAATTAGTGGCATGCGTGCCAAGTCATCTAGCTTCTGGACAAAAATTGATCAAGTGGCGCCAACTAGCCAGGTTGCACCAGTGCAACTTGATAACTGGCACCTCTGACTCAGCCTTCTGTGCTGTAGAAATTTCTCGTGCCCTTTGATAGCTTGTGCGAGCTAGCTGTCAACACTTAATGCTGACAAAATCTTCTCAAGCGTCGCGTTGCTCGGGAATCGAAGAGATATTCCTCGACTGCTGTGCTGTCAATAATGATGGCAACCATTACAACTTCTCGAGAAAATTTGCCACGTGGGGACCCGCGCACTTTGATATGGGTGTAACTTAGGTCTCGTGTAAGTCAATGACTAGGCGCCACTTGATGCTGGCGCCTTCTTGTGAGTGGCGTCCATTTATTTTTTAGCTTCTACAAGACCCCCTTCAAAGTTTTCAAAGTTTTGAAAGATTTTAAAATTTGAAATACTTTGAATTAGAAATGATCAACACGAGTTGCGCCTGTTAGGAATGCAACCGAACCCGATTTCTGAGCACAAGTTGCGCAACTGTCCAAAAAAAAATTTGGGTTATAAATATCGGTTAGGAGAGAGAGAAATACAATTTTACTAAAAAGTTATTTTCTTTTCACTCTCTTGTATTCTTTTTCTCGAGCTCCTCCGACAATCAAATGGCACCAAGGAAGTCTGTCACTGACAAGGGCAAGGCCATCGCCGGACCTTCATCGTACACATCACCGCTGAGGGCACCTAGATACGCGCCACCGTCGTCGAGAGCTGAAAGAGCCAACTCACCTCTCGAAGGTGATCTTCGGAGAACAAATCGACTATCTCTTAGGCGCCAATAAATAATAATCCATCATGCCAGACTCGACCATCTCTTTTTAGAGCTCTAGTTGACCTGCGCACTTTCTAATGTGCGCCTCCTCTTTTTTGAGTGCAGGCGTGCACTTCATTACTTGTACCTCCTCTTTTTAGAGTGTTGGCTGCATCAAAACACATTGTTCAATTTTTTGATCTGTGTTGTGCAAGTTTTGAATTTGCGCCTTCTGAACTTTTGCGATCGCACACTTCGGATATGCGCACTTCAAATTTATACTAGGCACAACTTGACAACTTGGGCAATGTAGAACTTGAATTCATATTGTCTTCAGTTCTGACTTGAGTTCATGTTGTCTTGAATTCACTAAGCGCACTCTGTAGACTCGCAAAACAAAAAATTTTGCGCAACCTAGGATATTTTTAGAGGCTCGTGCAACCTATGACGTTGCGCACCCTGCTTTAAATTTAGATTCTGTTGTATAGACTTGGTAATTAATCTTTGCTCTCTCTTTTTTTTTTGCAGTTGCTCTCAGGGAAGACCCCGATGCCCAAAGATTAGCTTCAGCTTTCAGAGTTTCGGAGTATCAAGAAGACTTGTCATATGTATCGTATCCTCAATACGATCTTCCCGAATCCAGAAAGGCCATGCTTGATGCTCAAGAAAATACCACTTTATTGTGCCTGATGAACGGTGAGCCTTTAGAAAGCTTGGACAATATCGTACACAAGAAACCAGCTTTCTTGTTTGGAGACGCAATCAAGAAGTCATCCCAACCCAAGGTAAAGAAAGAGGACAGGATTTACCAATATGGGGACAGAATTATGTACCTCACAAAAATATCGAGGCACATGTCCCTGTCTAGATATGCATTCTACGGTTACCCGCGATGGATGGCATGGGATATGACCCCAATTCAACAAGCCAGAGTTGGGAAATATGTTACAGGTTGGGTCCTCAGAACAAGGACTTATTCTATAGCACCTCGAAGAAATACAGTTCTCATCAGAGAGGTTTAAAGCCAAGATGCGTGTCTCCCGAAGATTCATCGCTGCTACTTTTCGTCAGAGTGCCCATCTTTGTGAACATATTTACGAAGGCTGAGGAAAGGTATCCAGACCAGACCATGCATTTAACAGGCTTAGTGAACCCTGATATGAAGCGCTGGAACTACATTTTCATTTGGGTTTTGGATCAATTCAAGGATAAACTCCTCGAGTTAGAGCTCTATGATCCGATTTGGGCTACTGCTCATGGCTTTCGTCCAAATGCTCACATGTTTTTGGCTCTGATAGAATGATACAATGACAGGACCGGTACCTTCATGACTCCTCACGAGGATATTGGCTTTGCGCTTCACGAAATGAAGTATCTTTCATACTTGCCAGTGGGTGAAAACCTATATGAAGAATACGTGCCCACGAACGAGGAGTTGGATATCCTGTCAGCGGAGAACCCTCAGATGGTGGCTGTATTTGAGGAGTTGCTATGCCACTACATGGTTTGTGAAGAACAAATAGGCAACTCTAGAGGGGGGTGAATAGAGTTTATGACAAAAATATCCAATTAAAAATTAAACTCTTTCACCAACAGTAAATAATCAGAGTAAATGCGAAAATAATAAAGAGCGAGAAAGTATACGCAAACACAGCCGATTTTAACCTGGTTTCCCTCGTAGAGGACTAGTCCATGCCTGAGAACTCTAACTCAGTATTAAATCTACTATTTATGAAATATTAGTTACACTCCGTGCCTTTTCTTCAGAAGTGCACGTCAACTTCTTACAGAGATCGCAGTGGCGATGCTTGGAATTTTCCAAGCAACTTCTTAAACTCTTGCACAAACTCCTAACTAAAAAGCACTAAGCACTTTGAGGCTTAGGGAGCTTGTGGCTAGTAGATGAGAAGGGTATGGCTTGTATAAGGCTTTAGAGAGAAGAGAATAGAAGATTGGATGATTAAAAATGAGAGAATTCAAGGCCTATTTATAGGATTCTAGCTAGGCAGAATTCGGCCAGAATTCTGGGTCAAGAATTTAAATTTTTGGCTATTGGACAACTAGCATCCAACAAACCCTAAAAATTAGGGTCCTGAATTTTAGGGGACAGAATTCGACCCGAACTCTGTGTGGAGGCCGAGTTCGGCCCGAACTCTGTCTCCAGAAGACAGAATTGGTCCAGTGGGCTGTATGGGCTAGTTTGGTTTTGGTGGAGCTTTTGGTTTGTGGTATAGGTATAGGTAAAGGCCCAAACTGCTCAGTACAACTCAGTTTATATATATCTAGACTCAAGAAAAGTGTAAAATACAGACTCGAAACATAGTACGCTGCAGGTACGAGCCGTCGTCTATCTTGTACTGAGTTCAGTCTTGATGTGTCTTATTGAATTATGACAAGTATTATATTGTCAATTGTATCAATATTTGCTTGACTATGATTTTGTGTCAACAATCTCTCCCATATTGATAATTGATAAAATAATATTTGTATATTTAATGTTCATACCTGGACACATTTATAAAAGCAGTAGCTCCCCCGTAATCAGTGCAGAACTAGCAATAGCTCCCCCATAAACATTGCTCCGTTGTAAGCCAACGTTCATGTTGTCCTGATAAAAACAATAGTTCACAAAGCATAGATACACAATATAATATGATATGAATAATTGAATATTGGAATATTTCTCCCCCTTTTGGCATTTATCAAACACAAACAACCAAAAATAATAACTGGCAAGCACACCAAAAATAATAATAAACTGCATAAAGTGTCTCAAGAGTCATAGATAATAGAGAATTCTAATACAATAAAAAACAACTACATCAACTAGAAATCCAAATTGCAGAAAAAGTAAACTAAGATCCTCAGCAGCAGCAACAAGTAGGAGACCACATCCATCACGGAGCTCATGAAGGTCCAACGTCGTCAGGATCAATGAATGAACGACGAGGATCCACGAAAGCCGTATCCGAATCCAGGTAGCATATAACCCAAGGGTCATCGATACGGTATCCATCGCGAGCAGGGTCCCGCTCCATAGGAATAGGCATAGAAAGATGCCAGGACATAGAGTACCGAATGTCATGCAATGAGTTGTTGATGGCACTCATCTGTAGGATGGTACAGTAATCAAGCTGGGTCCAGCGATCATCCTCTAAGATGAACCGATCGTGAAGCATAGTCTGAATCGACTCAAGAGTGGCAAGAGGAGGAGACGCATCCTGTCCAAGAGCAGATGAGTCAGCCTGAGCATCGGAGTGCTCAGACTCGGCAGGTGAGTCAACTGCCACCTGAAGTCGCCGTGCCTTAGATAGGAAGGCAGGGGCAGGTAGGAATTGGCATTCATCAAGTGGGACATGAAAAGCACGAAAGACTATAGGAAGATAGAGAGCATAAACCAAAGATCTTGGCTTCTTCCTAGCATTAATCATCCAGTCCATCATGGTACGTGGAAGATTAAAAAGAACATAAAAATAGAGGTGATATAAAGCAGAGATTTTAAAATATGTAACCTCATCAGTTGATCCTACTTTGGGCAGAATCGTGTTGAAGACAATGCGATGAAGTTCATAGAAGTAAGGATTGAGAAACTTGGCGAGAAGCTTGCGTGGACGTGTGTTTGGGGTACACAAATCGTCCTTAAAGCTTTCTAGGGATGACCCATCGGGAAATTAAAACTTGCGAGCCTCGAAAAGTTTCTCCCGTGAGTTGGGCTCCGAAATTTCAAGGTATTCAGCCAAGTCAAAATCATCAAATAAAATATCAATGCCTGCAACACGTGAATATAAACGTGTATCATCATGAGTAAGATTGCAATAAAACATTTGAATGGCATTGAGATAAATAACTAAATTTGTAGTGACAAGTTCATCAAGACAGATCATGGAATAAGGAATCATATTATAAAAATATGGTGAAGTTAATAGGATGACCCGCGTACACGGAACAACATCGAAAATCACTAAACCATTCGTTTGAAGTGTCTAGTAACATAAATATTCGGTCATCGTACGTGTTGGGGTCGATTGGACAAGGTCGATTGGACAACGGGTGAATGGGTTGTTGAATAGGTTATTCAATGGGTTGTTCAACACGAAGATGAGGATTCGAAGAGGACGCACCCTCGGTTCGAAGCCTCTTTCCTCTATTAAACAACTTGTAAGCTATGAATAATGAAGAAAATTGAAAAAAATTAGATGGAGAGAAGAGTGAAATTATACCTCAAATAGTTGATGAAGGATGGAAGAGAATGGTGGAAGAAACCTTCTCCTTGAATTTGGAGAAGAAATATACACTAGGATGGAAGAACTAGGGTTAGGGTTTGAAGAGGAAGTGTTTTGAGAAGTTTAGAAGGTGGCAATGGAGGAGAGAGTTAGGGAGAACCCGGTTATAGTGTTAGGGGTTCGAATAGTCGGAATGAATCTGGACCATTGGATCAAGTTTAGATCAGCGGCTGAGCCCGCTTGCGGTTCTGGAAAGACCAGACCGAATTCGACCCGAACTCTGTGTTAGGCAGATTTTGGCCCAAATTCTGGTTTCTGTGTCCAGAATAGAAATTAGGCTAAGAAAAGAAGTTGAAAATGAGTGAGACAAATAAGAATAAAATAATGGAAGGATGCACATACAAAAGTAAGAAATCCAAGTAGAGAATAGCAACAAGTGAAAGCTGAATAAAAATGAAGTTCGAAAATTTGAATTTAGCATGTGATAAATAAAAGTATACCATATAATAAACAAGGAATTATGCCACAATTCAATATTTTGAAGCTGCCATGGGGTAGCAGCAGGGGCCGGATCCCAGCAGCGGTAGTCCTGAGGACTAGTGCACCGTGTCGCTTAGGCTTTTACGCCTTGTTGTCAGAAGGACCCTTTCGACTTGTACCCATAGCAATTTCATCATAAAAAATCAAGACATAATCGATATTTACGCAGATTACTTTAATGAATAACAGCTTTATCCAAAATTTCTAGTTCACGACAAAGAAAGTTAAAACGCTCTTCGGATAGTGATTTTGTCAAGAAATCTGCTAGCTGATGATCAGTGTAAATAAATTCTAAGTTAATAGTGCCATTTTGCTGGTGATCACGCAAAAAGTGGTGACGTATTTCAATGTGTTTCGTGCGTGAGTGACATATAGGGTTCTTAGGAAGATTGATGGCACTAGTGTTATCACAGAATATAGGAATGTGCATATAAGAAAGGTTGTAGTCTGCAAGGGTTTGCTTCATCCACAGAATTTGTGTACAACAACGACCAGCTATAATATATTCAGCTTCTGTTGTGGATAGTGCGATAGAATTCTGCTTCTTGGTAAACCAAGAGACTAGAGCCTTGCCTAATAAATGACACATGCCGCTTGTACTTTTATGATCGACTTTGTATCCCGCAAAATCAGCATCTGAATAACCAATAAGGTCAAAAGATATGGATTTGGGATACCATAAGCCCATTGTAATAGTACCCTTAAGGTATCGAAAGATACGCTTAACGGCGGATATGTGTGATTCCTTAGGACTAGCTTGATAGCGAGCACACAGACAAACACTAAACATGATATCGGAATGACTAGCAGTTAAATAAAGTAAACTACCAATCATACCTCGATACTTACGTTGGTCAACGGGTTTGCTGCTTTCATCAGGTTCCAGCTTGGTCTAAGTAGCCATAGGGGTGCTGATTGGTTTGACGTTGTCAAGATCAAACTTCTTCAGCATATCTTTTGTATATTTAGACTGACTGATGAAAGTTCCTTGCGAAGTTTGTTTGATTTGCAATCCAAGAAAGTAGGTGAGCTCCCCCCATCATGCTCATCTCAAATTTGTTCTGCATACACTTAGCAAAATCTTGGCAAAGATTTTTATTAGTAGAACCGAATATGATGTCATCTACATAAATTTGCACTAAAAGAATAGTATTTTGAAAACTTTTGATAAACAGTGTAGTGTCAATTTTCCCTTTTGAAAAACCTTTTTCAAGCAAAAAATTGCTTAGACGTTCATACCAAGCTCAAGGGGCTTGTTTGAGGCCATATAGCGCTTTCTTGAGTTTGAAAACATGGTCGAAAAATTTGTGATTTTCGAAACCAGGGGTTGTTTTACAAAAAAACTTCCTCCTTAATAAATTCATTCAAAAAAGCACTTTTAACATCCATTTGAAACAGTTTAAAATTTTAAAAGTTAGCAAATGCACAAAGCATCCGAATAGATTCCAGTCTTGCAACAGGAGCATACGATTCATCGTAGTCGATACCTTCCTCTTGGTTGTATCCTTGAGCTACTAGACGAGCTTTGTTACATGTAACTGAATCATCTTCATTTACTTTGTTACGAAAAAACCCATTTCGTACCAATAATCGAGTGATTGGCTAGCCTAGGAACAAGTTCCCAGACTTGGCTTCTCTCGAATTAGTTGAGTTCCTCTTGCATGGCAAAAATCCAAAACTCATCATTGAAAGCTTCTAAAATAGTTTTAGGCTCAATTTATGAAATGAAGGCAGTGCTTATAATGGAGTCTCTTAATGATGATCGAGTACTTACTCCGCGTGAAACCTCACCTATTACCAAGTTTTCTAGATGTAAAGGCTTGAAAGAGAATTTCTTTGGCAAAACCCTCCAGAGAATTAGTTTCAGTGGTGGTATTCATCGGCGTAGAAGTTGATGGCTCAACATCATCGTCAAGAGTAGCTGCTGCAGTGTTATCCTCATCAAAAGTTACATTGGCAGACTCTTCCATAATTAATGAACGTTTGTTGAACACTCTATATCTCTTGCTCTTGGCAGCATAGCCAAGGAAGATACCATCGTCAGCTTTGGTATCAAATTTGCCTAAGTTGTCTTTGGTGTTAAGGATAAAACATCGACAACCGAAAACTCTAAAATATAAAATATTTGGAGTTCTTCCAAACCAAAGCTCATAGGGTGTTTTCTTCGTAATAGGACGAATGAGCACCATATTTAAAATATGGCACGCTGTACTGACAGCTTCAGCCCAAAAATATTTCAGAAGTAAAAATTTATTCAACATGACTCTAGCCATATCGCCAAGAGTCCTATTCTTTCGCTCCACAACACCATTTTGTTGAGGAGTTCTTGTAAATAAAAACTCATGATTAAAACCATTTGAGTCACAAAACTTTTCAAAATCAGTATTTTTGAATTTGCCTCCATGATCACTTCGGATTTGAGTAATCAGGTAGATATTTTCGTTTTGAACCTTTTTAGCAAAAATTTTGAAAACAAAAATAGCATCACTTTTGCTTGAAAGAAAGAAAACCCAAGTGAATCTAGAAAAGTCATCTACAATAACACAAGCATAGAGTTTTCCACCAAGACTGGCTACTCTACTAGGACCAAATAAGTCATATGAAGTAATTGCAAGGGTCTAGTAGTACTTATAGTATTTATAGAATGAAATGAGGACTTGATTGCCTTATTTAACTCACATTCGGCACATACCGTGTCCTTTTGAATGTGATGTCCGATAAGCCTCTAACTAGCTTCTTAGTCGATAGCCTGGATATAGTATCTATATTGGCATGACCAAGACGCTGGTGCCACAGTAATCTCTCATCCTTGTGAGCGTAGAGGCATCTCCATGCACTGTTAGTATCTCTAGATAGATAGAAAATGTAAATGTTATCCTCTCTTATCCCTTCAAAAGCGATGTCTCCCGTTGACCTATCATAAATATAGCATTTATTTTGTCCAAAGTTAATATCATATCTATGATCAACAAGGTAACTTATGCTGAGCAGGTTATGCTTTAACTCGGTCACTAGGCAGACATCCTTTATTACAGGAAAAAGAGGATGACCAATATTACCATTACCTATGATGTATCCTTTTAAGTTGTTGCCGAAGGATACATACCCTTCCCTCTTCATCGATAGTGATACGAAAAGATGTACGTCTCCTGTCATATGTCGCGAGCATCCACTATCGAGAATCTACTTGCTTTTAGTTTAGGAGGGAAGGTCCACCTATATCAAGAGTAGATGTGACCTTTGGTACCCATATTCTTGAGGGTCCTGAAATATTAGTTTTTGGCACCCATACATATAGATATATCTACTAATCTCCTAATTCTACATTGTGGTGAAATATGTCCATGTAATCCACAATAGGTACACATAGCATGTCTATTAATATTAGGAGCATGTTGATAGTGTCTATATGTAGCATGGTGTGGAACAGCAGGATAATGATTATAAGTGGCAGCAAGATGATGGTTATGTCTATATGCAGCATAGTGATGATTATGTCTACGTGCTATATGATGATGGTTATGTGTAGCATGGTGATGGTTATGTGCTGCATGGTGATTGTGTGTAGCCGTAGAATAATAGTTATGAGAGTGATTTCTATATGCATGTGGTTTATGTGCTGCATGGAAGTACGTGTACATATAAGCATGGTTACGTGCTGCATGTGGATGACGTGTTTGACTATTTTGAGTAGTCTTATGCTTTGTATGTGTCATATGTGATTGGGTTTGAGGTTGAGCAACCTGTTTTCCTAATCTAATCTCTAATTTCTTAGAGGCAGGATGCAGTTCATTGTACTTAGCATTTAAACCATCAATTTTAGCAATAAAGATCTTGTGTCTATTCTTTTCTTCAGCAAGCTCGGTGTTGAGTGTTGTGATCTCACGTATTTGCTTTTCAATACGTGTTTCGACATCATGTAGGCTTAGCTTATGCTTAGATACGTCATTAGTTACTTTCGTGGGTGGAGTGTCTCTAACATTATCAAGCAAGGAAGAAAGTTTTTGAATCTCGACTTCATAGCTTTTGATCTTCTCCTTGGCATGCTTATATTTACTAGTGACTTTCTTATGGTTATTTAGCAAATCATTGAATGCATCGCCAAGTTCATCAAAAGTGAAATCATCGAGAGTATCGCTTGTTACCTTATCAGATGTTGCCATTAGGCAAACATTGGCGGTGTCTTGAAGGGAGTCCTTTTCTTCCTCAGAGTCACTAGCTTCGCTTTCATGCCAGATGCTAGTATTGGCATATTTTCTTGAGGAAGACTTCTTGTAGGGCTTCTCATATTGGTTGCTTTTCTTTGCGAATGGATAGTCTTTTCGGACGTGTCCAGTGTTCTTGCATCCGTAGCATGTTGGCTCTTCTTCGTCATCTTCTTGTGGTTCCTTCTTTCGTCAATTAAAGCGAAGGAATTTCTTGAAGTTGCGGACAAGGAGAGCTTGATCATCACCTTCTGAGTTGTCGTCATCAGTCTCTTCAGGATCAGCCCTTTGACGATGAGCTTTAAGGGAAATCTCATTTGCCTTAGGAGCAGGCTCTTCGAAGTCTTTGAGGTCAAGCTCGTGAGTCATCAGCTTTCCCATCAAAGTCTCCATAGACATATGGTGAGATCATTGCCTTCTATGATAGCTGTTACCTTAGGGTTCTAAATTTTGGTAGCCCCCTAAGTAACTTATGGATTTTCTCGTGATTTGTATATTGTTTGATGACAAAGGGTTCATCATGTCGAGGAATCTTGTATACATTTGTGTGATCGTCTCATTTGGCTTTATCTTGAACGTCTCATATTCTTGAGTGAGACGACTGATTTTTGACTCCTTGACTTGGGTGGTTCCTTCATGCATCACTTCTAGAAGTCTTCTTACTTCGTGAGAGGTGGTGCATGTTGAGTCCCTGTTAAACTCATTAGTGTCTATTACACAAAATAAGGCATTAATAGCTCTCGCATCTAGACTCGCCTATTTCTTTTCCTCGTCAGAATATTTGTCGTTGGGTTTCTCGACGAGATCACCATTGACAACTATCCTGGCGGGCTTTTTGTAACCATCGGTAACAATGGTCCACAGGTTAAAGTCTAGCGACTTGAGATAAAAACTCATCCTTGTTTTTCAATAGGTGTAGTTTATTCTATCAAATAGGGGAGGACTATGAGTGGACTGCCCTTCACCATGATTAGAAAGCATGGATTGTGTGGTTGCCATGGATCAGCTCTAGGATGTTAGTCCTTGTTGAGAGAACAGAGCTCTGATACCAATTGAAGAACAAATAGGCAACTCTAGAGGGGGGGTGAATAGAGTTTATGACAAAAATATCCAATTAAAAATTAAACTCTTTCACCAACAGTAAATAATCAGAGTAAATGTGAAAATAATAAAGATCGAGAAAGCATACGCAAACACAGCTGATTTTAACATGGTTTTCCTCGTGGAGGACTAGTCCAGGCATGAGAACTCTATCTCAGGATTAAATCTACTATTTGGGAAATAGTAGTTATACCCCGTTCCTTTTCTTCAGAAGAGCACGTCAACTTCTTACAGAGATCGCAGTGGCGATGCTTGGAATTTTCCAAGCGACTTCTTGAACACTTGCACAAACTTCTAACTGAAAAGCACTGAGCAGTTTGAGGCTTAGGGAGCTTGTGGCTAGTAGATGAGAAGGGTATGGCTTGTATAAGGCTTTAGAGAGAAGAGAAGAGAAGATTGGATGATTGAAAATGAGAGAATTCAAGGCCTATTTATAGGATTCTAGCTAGGCAGAATTCGGCCAGAATACTGGGTCAAGAATTCAAATTTTTGGCCGTTAGACAACTAGCATCCAGCAAAGCCTAAAAATTAGGGTCCTAGATTTTAGAGGACAGAATTCGGCCCGAACTCTGTCTCCAGAAGACATAATTGGTCCAGTGGGCTGTATAGGCTAGTTTGGTTTTGGTGGAGCTTTTGGTTTGTGGTATAGGTATAGGTAAAGGCCCAAACTGCTCAGTACGACTCAGTTTACATATATCTAGACTCAAAAAAAGTGTAAAATATAGACTTGAAACATAGTACGCTGCAGGTACGAGCCATCGTCTGTCTTGTATTGAGTTCAGTCTTGATGTGTCTTATTGAATTATGACAAGTATCATATTGTCAATTGTATCAATATTTGGTTGACTATGATTTTGTGTCAACAGTTTGTTCCATTTATTATAAGGTGCTTCAAAAGGGACCTGTTACATGACCAAATGGCTGTCATACCTATTTTTCGGCCATATCTATGAAGATAAAATCGTCAAGAGTCAGGCTTGCGATCCTTGCTTCTTCAGACTGCTCAACCGCAGCGACGTAGAAAAGTTGATAGAAAAATCTAAGCATGTCGATAACATCCTGAATGTAGGCTGGCATACATTCATTGTTGGTGCTACCATCGAGATTTATCTTAGGCAGGGTTACAGACCCCTGTCTCGAGAAGCCCAGCTGGCAGGTTTTTTCTTTTTGTTGCTACGACGGTTCGTGGTACCCGGAGCCAGTACAGTTGACTGATTCCATCGAGGTATATTATTCGTTGATGTCCGTTTAGTGTTCGGCTACAAGATGGACCTCCTTTCGACGATGGTTTGCCGCTTGAACTCAGGCCTGCGTTTCTTTGTTGACGCCATAGTGCATGACAAGGCTGCTCGGGAGCACTTTTCTCGCACCAAAATGCCCTATACTTATTTGTTTGGGTGATTACTGTTGTATTATCCCAGTTTGATGGACCTTGATATGAGTGTAGTCGGAGGATACTTCATCAAGCGTTATTCCAATGCTTGGTGGAATATAAATGCACTTTCAGAATGCAGAAGAGCTCTGAACTGAGGTTTTGGATGGAGATTTTAATACGTCCCTCTCCCACCAGGATATGAGAATCTCTCCATAGCTCATGGATTTAGAAACAGCGTCTCTCCGTCCATCTCCGACTAATTTTGCATGGTTAAAGACAATTCGACCATCCCATCTGGTGTACCGGTTCGAAGGAGAATATTTTCTGGAACCATATATACCAAGCCGATTTGCTCGGCAGTTTGGCTACGATCAGATGCATGTGGGTAACGCCACCACATGTTTGCAGGCCGAGGGTTACCTAATAGATGGTGCCAAAGCTTGGGGATATTACAATGCAAGAGGCACCAAAGCCGTGTTCTCCATGCCCAACGTTCTCAAATTGGCCCGTATATGTTATATACATATGCAAATTTTTATACTTCGGCCAACACTTTCGCCGAAAACTTTAACCTAATCGACCTTTTTGCCAGTGGTAGACGATCTAGAGTTGGATTTTACACTCCTCAATCATTCAGAGATGCGAAAGATCACGACCCCGCCGATGAACCTTTGGAGGCTTTTCTCGTGGGCTTCTATGATAAAGTCAATAATCCACTGGATGTGTTACTAAAGATACGAAATGAGAAGTCTTCTGCAAAGGGGCTTAGCAAGAAAAGAAAGACTGGAGAATCATCTACTCCCTTACACCCTGATGATCTCCCTTCTTCACCTAAGGCTCCAAGAAAAAAGAAGAAGACCATATCGGTCATTACTGAGCATCCCACCACCAGGACTATGCGGTCCCAGACAAAACAGATGCAGACTAGAACATCCCCTAAAGGAGGAGAGGCAACTCCTTCTTCAGTTCCAAGAAGCAGCCGAGTTGTCCAAGAAGAGGTTACTAGAGAACCCAATGTTCAAGGCGACCTCGATAAGGTTGAAGAAGAACATGAAACACCTTTTGTGCACAAGACTAAAAGGAGATTAATGGTGACTCCAGAAGACTGCCAAGAAATTGACGCTCTACCTACTCCTTTTCTGCCAATACAGCCTTCGAGACGACTTGATGCATTGTTGCCTTCACAAGATATGCCACCTCTACAAGGTACATTTTAATACTCTTTTAATGTGATCTTGATTTAGTAACATATTGAAATTGTTCTTTTTTATCTGCAGAGGTGTGACACCCAGTTTTCCAGATGAGGGTAATTTTGAAATTTTGTAATTATAATTATTATTTATTGATATTTATTTCATATTATGATTTTTGGTAATTTTTAATTATTTTTAAACTATTTAAAATCATGACTTGTGATTAGGGTGTTTCATCTACCACATTTCTAGTTTGAGGGTATTTTTGTCATTTTAGAATTATTTGAATTTAATATATATTATTTGGAATTTAAAATAATTATTTAGAATGGTGTGATTTTAAATATTATTTAATTGATAGCCTTGTGGTTTAGATTAGCCCTAACCTAGTTTGGACCTAACCTAGATTAGTCCTAGCTAGACTAGTTAGCCATAGTAAGTTTTAGTTAGCATTTGTTAGTTGGGTTTAAGTCATGATTGGTTAGAATGTATAGGTTGTAACTTGATAAGGGGAGACCTAGATTTTAGGCCATTAATTGGACTTGATGGATTGATAGCCCTTAGATTGTTTCCCTAAAAACCCTAACCCTAACCATGTGGCCCCCCTAGATAACAGCCCCTATATAATCCCTCCCAAAAATAATAGCCTTCTTTGTTCATTCCATCATTTGCAAGAACAAGGTTAGCCTCCATTGAAATTTCTTCATAGTTTATTCAATAGTGGTCCTTTTTCATTGAGATTTCTTCCATGGTGTTCTAAATGTTGTTCTCCTACTGTTAGTGGAGTCAAATCTCAAGTTTGACACAATTTGGAGGCTTTGAGTAGCTAGTGGAGAGCTCCTCTTTGAAGGCTTTTGTTTGTGAAGAGCACACCTAGGTAAAACTCTATTCCTCCCATGAAAATCTAGTTTCTTTGCATAAACACCAAGTCCTAGGTGTCCTTGTACTGTAGGAATAGGATTTGCACCCTCTCATGTCATGTACGTGTCCGAATCGGGCACGTATCAGTAGGTGAACGCAGGTGTTCGACAAAATGCCACAGTGGTCATTTCGATCGATTTTTCAGGAAGTAACTGAATAAGAAATTAGGTTGTCGTATGGCTTCTCGATTTCCCTTGGACTGAACACGGATCGAGTCCAGTTCATGTAAAGATTGGACTCGTGGACACGCTCTGCCCGAGTGGAGTGGACTGTCCTGCTACTCGCGTGTCCGTACGGCCGTTCTAGGGCGCGTGGACACGTGTCCTTGGACACAGAGCTTGGGGCAATGTCTGACACGACACTCCCAAAGTCTCGCATCCAATGGCTACGTGTCGAGAGTGCTAGGACTCGTGCATGGGTTCACTGCTGTTCGTATCCAGATCAGTGTTGGGTTCGTGTGGTTATTGGACACATTCGTGTCCTGTTTTTGGACACGATGCTATGTGAATAACACGTACACATATTAGTCTCTATTTACCAACCCTTAACCTATCATATTAATTGCTATTTCTATTTCGAAAATGGGAATTTTCCCTTTTATTGATACTGTCAAGCATCAGTGAATTAGCTCACTGTTTTCTTATTTTCGAATAACATTTGAATGCTAATATCATGTAATTAATGTGGTTTAGCTGCTGTTGTATATTGATGACATGTTAGGGATAGGTTGGCATGGAGTTTTAGTTTTCACATTCATTTTCGAATTGGCAGCTTAATGGAGATTTGCAATAACTGATACACTATTGTGGACTGATATACTGTTCTTGAATAGGCCTGAGATTTAAACATTTTCATTCACTTATACACTGATTTGTATCATTACACACACACACTCTTGATACATAGCTAGCCTATTACACAAATGCACATTGATAAACCTAAAATCTGAGAACATAAATGTCCCACACATTGATTGTGTGAACCTGAGATTTCACAGACATACACACATGTCTTCACACAAACCTGGGTTCATCCTAAACCTGATAATGATTTGTTCCTTACACTCAAATGTTTAATTGTTACACTGTTTAAATTTTGAATTCCTGAGACACTCATTTAAACCTGGAAACAGAACACTCACTGCCTAACTAATCACACAAGACACTGATACACACAGGACCTTGGTCATTACTGAACCTGGCATGTAAGCCTTTCCTTTTGATTTAATGTTAGTTAGTTTTAGTTTGAATATCATGAATTGATTTCCTTCCTAATTGAATGCCTAAGTTGCCTTGAACAGAGACACATACACACAAACCTAGGAATTTAGCATCTAAGTAATACATTGTTGTGGACAAACCTGGGATTAACCCCCTATACTCTCCTGTACATAGACACATACACCCCCTGTTAATAAACTGAATATTGGTTCATTCGAAATCTGGACTGAGATACTGTTCACTGATACACTGATTAACACACATTACACACATTAAATCCACACACACAAGGCACACTGTTTTTCCCTTATGTATACCCTGGGTTCCTATGTTCTTGTCACAGGTATCCACAAAACACTAACTGCCACTTTTCTAAACCTGAGATTGTACAGAACACTCACACACACATTAATCCCTGTCAACAGTTCACATTATATACCCTGTTTACATTTTCCTGAACACAGGAGCACACACACATGCCACACTCTCACATGTTCACATGTATACACACACACACCTGAGCACATGTTCACACACAAATGTTCCCTTCACTAGCTAACAGTCACATATGCTCATTGTTCCTACACAAACAGACTATGAACCCTGTACACATATCACTCTCACACACACATAAACATGTTCACACACATACTCACATATTGCCTTTATTTTCATAGCCCTATCTATGTGTATGTGAAATTACCTATAAGTATGTGTGAATATATATGTGTAAAGTAAGCTATAGGGTGATATACATATTGCTATATGTGTATGTAGATATATATACATATATGTGAATATAGTGAAATATATATAGTGTTTGGCCTATAGTGATGTGGTTTGTATTAAGCACATGACCCACATTGTGGTTGAGATTCTTTATAGGTATAGGCTATGTAGATAATGTGTACATAGGTATATGGCCTAGTGTATAGCTAATTGCCTATGGGTCAGGGCCTATGACCTATGACCTATGACCTAGATGGCATAGCCTAGGGTTGACCAACCTAGACTAGTTTGACCTAGTTTAAACCTGTTTGACCTTGGTTGACCAAACTGGACTAGAGTTGACCTAGTTTGACTGCTATGGTTGACTAGAGTTGACCAAAGGTTGACTTTAGCCTAGATTGACCCCAAACATCATGTAGATGTATTGTAGCAGTTTATTTCATTATTTTAGTCATGTTGTGACTTGTGCTGTTCTGATTAGGAGCCAGACACCACTCCTCAGGCAGTATTTTTTTCTGGACATTCAAGATATCATGCGAGTACATTCTCTGACCGTTTCATTCTTGCTAGGAGTACTTTCTCGCTCTAGATTATCTTCCTTGATGCTGACACGATGGAAACACAGATTAGTACTATATGAATCTTTTCATACGATGTTATCCCCTCGGGAGCATCAGATACATCATGTCATGTGCGTTTTACTTTCATCATGTACTCTTGTGCTTTCACCTTACATGTGCACTCTCGTGATTCATGTAATCTCATGAACACGGAGCCCCCATATTTATATTCACGTGCACCCTTATATGGGCCCCCATATGAATATCATATAATAACATAACTTGTCTAGATCCTTGTGTATTGATTGGGGTACGGGAGAGTATAAATAGTCATGTGGACAATTTTCAAAGTAGTGTAGCCATGTACGACCTCTCATGTTTATTATCAAGCTGTTCACATGTCTAGCTTGTACTCTAAATCACTAGTTCACTGTAGCTCTTTACTTATAGTAGATATTTCATTACAGTCTTCCTTTTTACTCATGTATACCCTTCAGCATTTCATGTATTTTACTCTATTGCCTGTATTTTATTCCTGTCATTATATGAACTGTGTGAGATGTACTGTGCTCGCTCCATGTCCTGACTGGACCTGTTGAAATATTACAGAGGATGAGGATGAGGCGTGCTGTCCTACCTATTATGCGGCTACCCTAGATGACAGCTGTGACTTGGACCAGCATCTGGACCCTATAGCAGTGGACGACACTCCTCTAGACTAGGATATCTTTTTTATATTATATTCTGGATGACTGTATATTTGATACTTGGGATTGTGGATTTGTGACATCTTAGACACTTAGACTCTCTGTTTGTACTTATGTGGATTCCTTTCATTTCAGTAGTATCTATCTATCTTTATATCTTATCTTTCTGCCTTAGTTGTGATTGAGTTTACATTCTGTTATGTGACCCCCATTCGGGGAGTATAAACTGCTTAGCATTATATTGTTAGATGTTGTGACCTAGGATAACGTTCTACCGCCGACACTGCTGCGTAGGCTGGACGTACCCACTTCTCGTGCCCTTACTCTAGGGTGCGGATCGTGACACGTTTTTAGTGGTAGCCCATGCAGGTCGAGTTTATGTAGTGGTATTCGAACTAGAGTATCACTACAGTCTGCAGTAGGAATTAGAATATTTTTGAAGGTACTCAATCACACTAGAAAAAACTCTTAATCAGATTCCTTTTATCTAAATTATCGCTTATTGACTTCCCTTGAATATAAACTGTTTTCTTTTGAATTTTTGCTTTATTCTCAGAAATTGCTTCTGGTTTTGATCTGTCTTCATGATGGTTATGAAGACACGATCTCATCGCTCCGGACTGGGGAATACTATTGAGAGGCTGGCCACCTCTCGTCCTGTTCATCAGGGCCTCAAGACCGCAGCTCCTGTTGTGCCAACTCAAGTTGGCATTTTTGTTACATTGGAGGTGTACCTTCGTCTGTACAGAGACCTTCTCTCCCGTCATTCCCAATTTCTCTCAGCAGCAGCGGTTCATGCAGCATCAGCAGTAGGCCAGGGGAAACCAGCAGGGGCAAGCTTTCGCCAGGACAGTCGAGGATACACAGGTCATTGGAGATCTTGCTACAGGTTCCAATCTTCTCGATTCCATTTCTACAATTGCCTCTTATAACTATCTTGAAATTCGATTCCATCTGCTCCTTGTTGACTGATTAATTTTGTTCTGTTGTTCTTGTGTTATGTTTGTTTTCTTCTAAGAAAAATCATTTGGGCTAGATCACCTCAATTAAGGGATCTAGAATCTTCGATAGTCATGTTAGCTGGCATAGTGAGGACATATAGTCATATTTTGGGACGTATTTCTCGGGTGTGGAAATTTAAGGTTTTCGTCGTCGCATGCGGCAATGCAAAAATTTTAAAATACCATTATTCTAGAGGTATGTGCCTTAGTCGAGGACTCTGTGATTATCGTAGCCATGCTTACTAGTATAACGAGGATTTAGAGTACCATGATTTTGGATAGACGCATATGATTATCAGATTGTACCTTAAATGCTCTTGAACAAGTTTTCTCTACTTTTGTTCAGTCTTTCAAAAAAAATTGTTTTGTTTGTTTTGTTTCTCATTATTTAACTTATGAGTAGGAGTAGCTTTAGCTGTATTATAAACCTTTGTGTAACTTATTACTATGAATCTCTTCTTAAAATAATGAATCGATGATTTTGCTAGACCTTATCTTGGATTTGATATTACAACTCTGGTTTCAAAATGGTTCCTTCTTTTAAACAGATAAGCAGAACAGATTTTATCATTATTCTTTCTTGTTATTTTCTTGTATTAAATAATAATAATAATAATAAAACTGTTATGATTACATCAATCACCTGCTTTACAATCTTGGTAGGAATCTAAATGTTGGTCTTGATATAGAATTTGATTTTTATATTGGGACATGAGAATATATATAGTGGACACAGACACTTTGTCTGACACGTGTGCATGCTACACTTTGATTACCAACCCATCTAAATGCATATTAATATGTTGTTGATGTTTAAATTCTTAAAATCCTAATATTCTGATACAATACAGTGCCAGAGACTGGTTCTCTGCTTTTTCAGTTTAAATTCGTAATTTAAATTTAAATTTCATGTTATTAGTTTTGTTTATATTACTGCACATGTATTTTATACACAAGGTTTCAATTCTTAAAGAAATTGGTTGAGTTTTGTGTTTGAACTTGTCAAATCTGAGACTGTATGCATATTAATCCTTAATACTGGATTCTAACTGATTAGTTCAATTTGCTGTTTTTTTAATGTAATATTTTGAGCTATATACATTGTTGTAGGGATATAATGTTAGGTTTCATATTCTTACATGTTAGGTTGTGATAAACATTGGGTTGGTTTGATGTTCGAATTTCTCTAAAATCCTAAAACTGAATACACGTTAACATTTTCACATTGATTTCAAATGTTTAGTTCAATTTCAGATTTAGTATGTAATATTGAACTGTATGTATAGCTAAATGTATGGAGAGTATGTTAGGTTTCATCTCTATCATGTTAGGATGTGTTAGGAGCATTGAGTTGGTTGTGATGTTTCAAACCCCTAAAATCTGAAACTGCATTATGTTAATATTACACTGGTTTAAATGTTAGCTCATTTTTAGATTTTGTATGTAAATGCTGAACTAAAACTAGGTTTAACCTTTCAATACTAAAGCTATAATCCTGTACAAGGACACGCGTACCCTAACTTAGTATACACTGCCATGTAAACCTAACCCTTCCTCTCTATGTTATGTTCATATACCTATATAGATATATATAGAGTTTATGCATAAATGTTATAATATATATAGATACATAACTAAATCTCTACCTCTTTATATATATATATATATATATATATATATATTTTTTTTATTTTATATATATATATATATATATATATATATATATATATATATATATATATATATATATATATATATATATATATATGGTTAGCCATGCATGCTATGAGTAAATAGGTTGTGCATTGTAGATTGTTAACCAATATACCATGAGTAGTGTAACTGGATAGCTATTGTTTTGAAACCCAAATCCTTACATACACTTTCATGTATATTTCACATATACACATGCCTACTATCTAACCAAATTAACATGTCCACATACACCCATACATACACGAACCACATAACCTTTACATAATGCTAGCTTTTCCCTCTCTAACGCTCTCTCTCTCTCTCTCTCTCTCTATATATATATATATATATATATATATATATATATATATATATATATATATATATATAGATTTCAATGCAATTGACCTTCATTCTTTAACTTTTGATTGTGATTTTTTCTTTGAATAGTACCCCTTTATAGATAATTGGTAGTTATTTTATTTTATTTTTTGATAAGTACCAGTTTTCATATAGGATGGTAGACTGCCTTACAGTTTTGATGATTTGTTATTTTTGTATCTTTTTCAGTTTAACACCACTGATTGCTTGTATATTTTGATACCCTGTGACCGTTTTGGTTTAGCGTGACTAGTATACCTAGATGAGAATTTCACTACCACCGTATGCCATGACCTTATATGTCGTCCTTTTAAATTGTATGATTTATTTAAGTTCTGAGACTTTGATTGTGGGGGTTTGACCTAGAAGGAGTAGGAACATTTTAATTTCGAGGACAAAATTTTTCTAAGGTAGATAGGATTGTAACACCCAGTTTTCCAAATGAGGGTAATTTTAAAATTTTATAATTATAATTATTATTTATTGATATTTATTTCATATTATGATTTTTGGTGATTTTTAATCATTTTTAAACTATTTAAAATCATAACTTGTGATTAGGGTGTTTCATCTACCACATTTCTATTTTGAGGGTATTTTTGTCATTTTTGAATTATTTGAATATAATATATATTATTTGGAATTTAAAATGATTATTTAGAATGGTGTGATTTTAAATATTATTTAATTGATAGCCTTGTGGTTTAGATTAGCCCTAACCTAGTTTGGACCTAACCTAGAATAGTCCTAGCTAGTCTAGTTAGCCAAAGTGAGTTTTAGTTAGCATTTGTTAGTTGGGTTTAAGTCATGATTGGTTAGAATATATAGGTTGCAACTTGATAAGGGGAGACCTAGATTTTAGGCCATTAATTGGACTTGATGGATTGATAGCCCTTAGATTGTTTCCCTAAAAACCCTAACCCTAACCATGTGGCCGCCCCCTAGATAACAGCCCCTATATAATCCCTCCCAAAAATAATAGCCTCCTTTGTTCATTCCATCATTTGCAAGAACAAGGTTAGCCTCCTTTGAAATTTCTTCATAGTTTATTCAATAGTGGTCCTTTTTCATTGAGATTTCTTCCATGGTGTTCTAAATGTTGTTCTCCTACTGTTAGTGGAGTCAAATCTCAGGTTTGACACAATTTGGAGACTTTGAGTAGCTAGTAGAGAGCTCCTCTTTGAAGGCTTTTGTTTGTGAAGAGCACACCTAGGTAAAACTCTATTCCTCCCATGAAAATCTAGTTTCTTTGCATAAACACCAAGCCCTAGGTGTCCTTGTACTGTAGGAATAGGATTTGCACCCTTTCGTGTCCTGTACGTGTCCGTATCAGACACGTATCAGTAGGTGAACGCAAGTATTCGACGAAATGCCACAGTGGGCATTTCGATCGATTTTTCAGGAAGTAACTGAATAGGAAATTAGGTTTTCGTGTGGCTTATCGATTTCCCTTGGACTGAACACGGATCGAGTCTAGTTCGTGTCGAGATTGGACTTATGGACATGCCCCGCACGCGCGCAGTGGACTGTCCTGCTACTCGCGTGTCCGTACGACCGTTCTAGGGCACGTGGACACGTGTCCTTGGACATAGAGCTTGGGGCAATGTCTGATACGACACTACCAAAGTCTCGCGTCTAATGGCTACGTGTCGAGAGTGCTAGGACTCGTGCACGGGTTCACTGTTGTTCGTGTGCAAATTACTGTTGGGTTCGTGTGGTTCTTGGACACATTCGTGTCCTGTTTTGGACACGAAGCTGTGTGAATAACACATACACATGTTAGTCTCTATTTACCAACCCTTAACCTATCATATTAATTGCTATTTCTATTTCGAAAATAGGAAATTTCCCTTTTATTGATACTGTCAAGCATCAGTGAATTAGCTCACTGTTTTCTTATTTTCAAATTACATTTGAATGCTAATATCATGTAATTAATGTGGTTTAGCTGCTGTTGTATATTGATAACATGTTAGGGATAGATTGGCATGGAGATTTAGTTTTCACATTCATTTTCGAATTGACAGCTTAATGGGGATTTGCAATAACTGATACACTATTGTGGACTGATACACTGTTCTTGAATAGGCCTGAGATTTAAACATTTTCATTCACTTATACACTGATTTGTATCATTACACACACACACTTGATACATAGCTAGCCTATTACACAAATGCACATTGATAAACCCAAAATCTGAGAACATAAATGTCCCACACATTGATTGTGTGAACCTGAGATTTCACAGGCATACACACATGTCTACACACAAACTTGGGTTCATCCTAAACCTGATAATGATTTGTTCCTTACACTCAAATGTTTAACTGTTACACTATTTAAATTTTGAATTCCTGAGACACTCATTTAAACCTGGAAACAGAACACTCACTGCCTAACTAATCACACAAGACACTGATACACACAGGACCTTGGTCATTACTGAACCTGGCATGTAAGCATTTCCCTTTGATTTAATGTTAGTTAGTTTTAGTTTGAATGTCATGAATTGATTTCTTTCCTAATTGAATGCCTAAGTTGCCTTGAATAAAGACACATACACACAAACCTGGGAATTTAGCATCTATTTGTAATACACTGTTGTGGACAAACCTGGGATTAACCCCCTATACTCTCCTGTACACAGACATATACACCCCCTGTTAATAAACTGAATATTGGTTCATTCGAAATCTGGACTGAGACACTGTTCACTGATACACTGATTAACACATATTACACACATTAAATCCACACACACAAGCACACTATTTTTCCCTCATGTACACCCTGGGTTCCTATGTTCCTGTCACAGGTATCCATAAAACACTAACTGCCACTTCACTAAACCTGAGATTGTACAGAACACTCGCACACACATTAATCCCTGTCAACAGTTCACATTATACACCCTGTTTACATTTTCCTAAACACAGGAGCACACACACATGCCATACTCTCACATGTTCACATGTATACACACACACACCTGAGCACATGTTCACACACAAATGTTTCCTTCACTAGCTAACAGTCACACATGCTTACTGTTCCTACACAAACATACTATGAACCTTGTACACAGATCACTCTCACACCTCTCACACATACACATGAACATGTTCACACACATATTCACACATTGCCTTTATTTTCATAGCCCTATCTATGTGTATGTGAAATTACCTATAAGTATGTATGAATATATGTGTAAAGTAAGCTATAGGGTGATATACATATTGCTATATGTGTATGTAGATATATATACATATATGTTAATATATATATTTATATATATATATATATATATATATATATATATATATATATATATATTATATATATATATATATAATATATATATATATATATATATATATATATATATATATATGGTGTTTGGCCAATAGTGATGTGGTTTGTATTAAGCTCATGACCCATATTGTGGTTGAGATTCTATATAGGTATAGGCTATGTAGATAATGTGTACATAGGTATATGGCCTAGTATATAGCTAATTGCCTATGGGTCAGGGCCTATGACCTATGACCTAGATGGCATAGCCTAGGGTTGACCAACCTAGACTAGTTTGACCTAGTTTAAACCTGTTTGACCTTGGTTGACCTAACTGGACTAGAGTTGACCTAGTTTGACTGCTAGGGTTGACTAGAGTTGACCAAAGGTTGACTTTAGCCTAGATTGACCCCAAACATCATGTAGATGCATTGTAGCAGTTTATTTTATTATTTTAGTCATGTTGTGACTTGTGCTATTCTGATTAGGAGCCAGACACCACTCCTTAGGCAGTATTTTCTTCTGGACATTCAGGATATCAGGCGAGTACATTCTCTGACCGTATTCTTGCTAGGAGTACATTCTCGCTCTAGATTATCTTACTTGATGCTGACACGATGGAAATACGGATTAGTACTATATGGATCTTTTTATACGATGTTATCCCCTCGGGAGCATCAGATACATCATGTCATGTACGTTTCACTTTTATCATGTACTCTTGTGCTTTCACCTTACATGTGCACTCTCGTGATTCATGTACTCTCATGAACACGGAGCCCCCATGTTTATATTTACGTGCACCCTTATATGGGCCCCCATGTGAATATCATACAATAACATAACTTGTCTAGATCCTTGTGTATTGATTGGGGTACGGAGGAGTATAAATAGTCATGTGGACAATTTCCAAAGTAGTGTAGCCATGTACGACCTCTCATATTTATTATCAAGCCGTTCATATGTCTAGCTTGTACTCTAAATCACAAGTTCACTGTAGCTCTTTACTTATAGTAGATATTTTATTACATTCTTCCTTTTTACTCATGTATACTCTTTAGCATTTCATGTATTTTACTCTATTGCCTGTATTTTATTCCTGTCATTATATAAACTACGTGAGATGTACTTTGCTCGCTCATGTCCTGACTGGACCTGTTGAAATATTACAGAGGATGAGGATGAGGCATGCTACCCTACCTATTATGGGGCTACCCTAGATGACAGTTGTGACTTGGACCAGTAGCGGGACCCTATAGCAGTGGACGACACTCCTCTAAACTAGGATGTCTTCTTTTATATTACATTTTGGATGACTGTATATTTGATACTTGGGATTGTGGATTTGTGATATCTTAGACACTTAGACTCTCTGTTTGTACTTATGTGGATTCCTTTCATTTCAGTAGTATCTATCTATCTTTCTATCTTATCTTTCTACCTTAGTTGTGATTGAGTTTACATTCTGCTATGTCACCCTCATTCGGAGAGTATAAACTGCTTAGCATTATATTGTTAGATGTTATGACCTAGGACAGCGTTCTACCGTCGACACTATGGTGTAGGCTGGACGTACCCACTTCTCGTGCCCTTACTCAAGGGTGCGGGTCGTGACAAGAGGTTACAATAATTAGCGCTCCAGCTTCGATTATTACAGAAGGGATTTCGGGGCCTACAATCACAAAAATGACTATTCCTGTGACTGTGCTAGCTGCCGCAGGAATTATGATGTCATCTCCAACTCCAGGAGTCCCAAAGACTATACTTCCTGAGAAGGAGTTGCCTTTTACAGAATCCGACCCTGATGTCGCTGTTCCTTCCGTAGCCCAAACTCCCACTCGTACTCAAGTGGATCGAAAAATGATAGTGGCTCTCGAAGGTTGTGACTACGGCGATGCATTAATTGAAGATGATTCTACAAATGCCGTTGAAAGAGACCAAGCTTCAATAGAAGTCCCGTTGAATCAAGAATTATCGACCGAAGAGGACTGTACCACTGGTGAAGGTGAAGAGCACCTTGCTGATGATAAGGGGCATCCAAGCCCAAGAGCTGATGATCAGAAAGACAATGACAACCTTGATGATCACCAAGAAGTTGGTGGAAATCAGGCTATAGCTCTTGAAGATGTTGGGATTGATGAAAATCCCAAAACTGATGTTGAAGGGACTCAAACCCCTACAGAACAAGTTTTTGAAACCAAGGGAGCGGAAGCGACAACTCCAACCAACCAAGTAGAGTCAGGGGTCGAAAGCAGTCGTTTCTTGTCAAGCGGCTCAGAGGCTGGGAGTAGCCAAGCGGTCGTGTCTGAGACTACTATGGCAAGGCTCCGCTCAGATCTGGACATTCCCCGTGAAACCCCATACATACTGCCGAGATCAGGTAAATTTCTAATTTTCATTTACCTTAACTTTTTTGATGATATATAATGGTTGTGTCTCTTGATCGCAGAGGGTCCTGTAGGGATAATTATAGTAGCTCCGTCGACCGCCTTCAGTTTTAGCTCAACCCTGGCTCCTTTGGATATAGGGACTCATACTGGAGAAGGAAGCTCCTCCATGATGCCAGTGCTCAGATCTCCTGATACACAATCTGTGATTCCTCCAGTTGCTACAAAAGCAGGGATTCAGGCAGAAGCGTTTACTCCTGGCATATCAGCGATGAACAGGGTCATTGTTGAAGCTTATACCAATGCTTTCTTCACCTCTCTGGGGCCTCTAATTTAGATGGTTATAAAAAAGGACCAACCTTATGAGTCAGTAAGGGGCCCTTCCTCCTTTATCATTGGAGCTATCCGCAAGATCGATAATCTGGACAGAGTCAACTATTTAGATCATATCTTGAATGAGCTTGAAGAATACATCAAGTCTTATAAAGATCTAACAAGAGAAAATATCCAGAAGCTCATAGATGCTGAATGCGAAGCGATGGCTCGTGAGGCTGCAATACGAAAGGCTGACTTTGAAACTTCTGTGGTGGCTTTCTCACGACGCTCTGCAGAGTTGGAATCTCGCATTGTCAAGACAACTTATTCTATTGAGCGTCATAAGATTGAAGCTGCAGAGAAATAGAAAGAAGCTACTGAATGCCAAGCTCGTCTCTGGGATTTAGAAATGGTCCGGCTCCAAGAAGCACTTAAAGCAGCTCGACGACATGAAGAGGAGGTATTGAAAATGCATCAAATTGCTACGAGCCAATTAGATAACCTGAGGAGACAACGGGATGCACTTATCCAAACTGAGGGTGCAGAACTGGAACGCTAATCTGACTCGCTACAACCATTTGATCCAGAGTTTGGAAGAGCTCTAGCTAGGCAGAGGGTACTCGACTCCAGAATAGAGAGAGCTGAGAATATGAAGAAACTGATCGTTGATCTCAGTACTCAGCCTCCTCAGTGAAGCGATCTATAGAAGCTTTTTATTTGCCATGAAATATAAAAGAACAGAACAATTATCGGAGGACCGGACTTTTACTTCACGTTACAAACTCGCTCGTACAAAGAAAGCCTAGGGACGAAAACCTAGGTACAGCAGTCTAAGTACAATTATTTATTTTAGATTCTGGGGGGTGACGATAGAGGCTCGGGAAGGCGACGGCAGCCCTGCCTTACTCCTTAGACGATCGGTATGCAGCCTTGACTCCTGTGACGAGATAGTTGGCATTGATAAAGAAATGCTCTTCTTGCTCTCCTCGTGTTGCTCTTCTGACTTCTCTCTTTCTCTGTGTATTTTCTCTCTGATTATTAGGAGGGAGCTCTCTTTATCTATCTCCTTCTGATCGTGTATATTTTACAAGGGAATGGCACCTTGCTATTTATAATAGTGGGGGCATCATTAGGGTTTGGATGATTACCCATTCTCAAAGTGGCGGCGGCCTGATGTATAATCAATCTGGACCATTAGTTTAAGGTATGAAGGATCTGGGCCATAAATGGGGATAGTATTGAATCCTGTGAATAATTAATGCTGATTGCTTTAAATCTTCATGATTGGTTGTGTCAAGCTTGGATCTCTCACCACGTGTCCCATTGGCTTGATCATGAATGATATGACCTGATCTTATTAATTATAAGGATAACGTTAAATATGGTCATTGAGATATGGTAAATCTCTGATTGATCTGCATCCCATAATCATCCTTGCTACCAGCTGTCAAGTCGTGGGGGCCATTGAATCTCTGCCACGTGTCTTAATGGTGGACCCTGTCAGAACCGCATGATATCCATGAACCGCATGAGACAGCATCTCAGTGAGCCGCATAGGTATAGTATTTGCGAGCCGCATGGGATAGTTTCTCGCTGAGCCGCATAGGTATAGTACTCGCGAGCCGCATGGGATAGTTTCTCGGTGAGCCGCATAGGTATAGTACTCGCGAGCCGCATGGGATGGCTTCTTGGTGAGCCGCAGAAAGATGATTCTTGCCAGCCGCATGGAGTTGTTCTTCAATTGAGCCGCATGGGAGTAGCCACGTGGCAATCTCGGATCGTGTCAGAGATTTTCTCATGTTCCCAAAGAGTCTGTCATTATGACAGGACCATTATGACACTTTATGTCAGAGCCGTCAGTTGTCAAATCATGGCAGAGTATTGAATAGGGCCATTACTCGATGGCCAGCTGTGTGAAGGGGTCCCATGGGGACACGTAGTGTTGATCGAGCCGTATATCTCTGTTGGTCGTATGTGAGCCGTATGTACCTTTGAACCGCATGCGGCTGGGGTGCTCTTTGAACCGCATAAGACTGTCCCTATGTAAGTCGCATGGACTCTCCTGCCGGAGCCGCATGAAACTAAGAGTCTCTCTAAACCGCATGGGACTACTCTTATATGAGCCACATGGGGCTCTCCTATTCCGAGCCGCATAGATCATCATTCTGATATTTTCCATGCTTCTACAAGACCCCCTTCAAAGTTTTCAATTTGCAAAATTGAAATACTTTGAATAAGAAGCATGGCCTTTGTTGACCGCATAGATGATTCAGCCGCATAGATTTATCTGGCCGCATGAGCTTGTTAGGCCGCATAGACTTTTTGCCACGTATCCCAACCACGTGTGCAAATCTTCTGCATTAAATGCCCTTGATTCGCCGCCTCTTGGGGGAGGATCCCAAGGGTCAGTTTTGTTTTGACCGAAGTGTTTTTCCTTTATTCTTTTAGGCGGCGCATGGATCGAGGCGTTTGTTTGATTTTTTCGAGCCTCCTTCGCCTATAAATAGGAGTAATTTTATTCTTTGAGGGTTTTTTTACCTTCTCTCTTTTGCTCGAACTCCTTGTTGCCGACTTCTTCTTCGTCTTCTCTCATCAACGATTGCCAATGGCTCCCAAGAAGACTACCGCAGCTACGGGCAAGAAGGCCGTGTCGTTGTCTGCGACAGCGAAGGGCAAGAAGGTCGCGTCTTCATCGACGACGGCGAACGTGGTGGCTCCTCCATCGGCTGACGTGCCTATTTTTTATTTCGACGTTCATCCGCCTATTGCTAGTAGGACCATCAACATGAACTGTCATGGCTATGCCGCATATTTTATGCGCAAGCCTGTATTTCCAAGTATGCTACGTGTCCGACTCATGTTTGAGTCGCATGGGATATGACCTTGGTCTGAGCCGCATGAAAGTTGTTGTTTGCAGCCGCATAACTACTTCATCCTCAGGGCCGCATAAGCTCATTTGGACTGGATCGTATGAACTTTTTCAAACTGAGCCGCATAAGCCTATTTCGGACTGAACCGCATAAGATCATTCGAACTAAACTGCATAAGCTCATCCGCACTGAACCGCATGGGCTCATCCGAACTGAACCGCATATGCTCCTTTCGAACCGAACCGCATAAGCTCATATGAACTAAATCGCATAAGCTCATCCGCACTAAACCGCGTAAGCCTATTTCGAGCCGAACCATATAAGTTTATTCGAATTGGACCGTACGGGCTCATCTGAGCTGAACCGCATATCCTCCTTTCGAACCGAACCGAATAAGCTCATTCGGACTGACCCGTATGAGCTCTTTCAAACTTAGTCGCATGAGGCTATACTGAGCTAAGCCGCATAAGCATCACATAGTTTGTGTTTTGGCTATCTTTTTGACTTATTTCTTTTGTTTTTCTTTAGTAAATCTGCCAGTAAATCCTGCGGGGAACTTCTGGTTGGCTCGAATCAGTTCGCCTTGGGCATACGTCGGGATGATTTAGTTTGTCAAGTATCCGAGCAGCTCCTTGTTAATGAACCTTTGGAGCGACTAAATGCTATCAGGGTTCAATCTTTCCAATTCCTCAGTGACATGATGAGTTCTGGGAAGCCTGATGGGAAGCATCTGAGACCGGTCTTCCTCTTTGGGGATGCGTTGATCATAGAAAACTCCCGAGTGCTGGATGTTTCCGAGTGTTAGGATTTTGACCAGGACGGGATGCCGATTCACATCCCCATTATGAAGCGTCATTTTCCTTTTACATGGCTCAACATGATTGTTTTGGACAGGCAGATGCCAGACTCTCTCACTCCAACCAGACCAGGGATATTTGTTGGTAACATCCGATATAACAAAACCACTGGGTCAGTGCGCGCGATCAAGGATCCGGCCAGTCGATCCGTGATGGGGTTAGTTCCGGGTACCTTTATCAACACACCCGGTTCTAACTTCTTATTCTCTCAGGCTGATACTTTCCTGAGCCAGCTTGCTCGCAAAGGGACCTATCCTGTTGGCAGATTGGTACTGCCGAGCTGGTTACACCCCATTCCTCCGTGGGCTAACCTGACCTCGTAGATTCTACGGAACTACGAGGAATTTTTGTGCGAAGTCAATCTTTATGATGCTATCCGGGGTACCAGCCACGGGTTACCCGTTAATAAGCCATTGTTCATGGCCCTTCTGGAGATGTACAATCATCGGACAGGGACTTTCTTCACCCCTGTAGGGGAATTGGGGCTCGCTCTTCACGAAATGTATGCTGTCTCCAAGCTCCCCTGGGGAGACGAGCCCTTCGAAGCGTACACTCCGACGAATGAGGAGTTCCAGGATTTAGACCGACGATTCCCAGGTTTCGTCGCTGTGTATCAAGAACTATTGTGTCATCATAGCACCTGTCACCGAACGGCTATCCAGAAAAATGACAGCTCGGAAGGGGACGCTCCCCATACCAAATCTTGGGTCTCATACCTTTTCAAATTCAGCGCTGCTGGCCGAGTTACTTCCCGGGATCGTCAAACTTCTAGGGAAGTAGAGGACTTGGTGTCGACTGCTAGGAGGTCGAAGTCTAAAAGTGACAAATTTGGGAGCCAGATTGACTCCTTCAGCTATTTTTATTATAGTACCCGGCGGCTGTCAGAGAAGGCACTCTTGGCAGGGTTTTTAATGGTGTGGCTGCACAATTGTGTGGTCTCAGGAGGGGCAGGTTCTATCGAGAGGATCAGTCGCCACTTTATTCTCCCTGCCGTGAAGTTGGCCTTTGGGGTCAGGCTGGCTCTTCTTCCCGCTATGGTGTGCAGTATTCAGCATGGTCTCCGTGCCTTCTCGTCCAAGGTCATCGCTCGTGACGTGGCAATGGACTTTGAACGTATAGAACTGCCTTATCATTACTTGCTGGGATGGCTGTTGTTGCATTATCAGTCTTTGATGAGGCCTGGGACGGGGGATGGCGTTACGAATGATGACGCTTTTCTTTTTAGGTATCACCATCAGCCTTGGGAATGTAGTACCATGCCGGCGTGTCGGAGGATGTTGGCGAGGATAGACGGATATAATTTTTTCGTGTCCGTTTCCCGTTTTACCGACCAAGAAGTGAGGAGTGTTCAGGTTGATGGTATTGGACCTCCTCATTTCTTACCTGAAAAGATACGTTTCTGGCTGCGTAACATTCGCCCGGCGTATTTAGTTTACCGCAATCGCAACACTGTGTACTTAGAGCCCTACTTAGAGCCCTACTTGCCCAGTAGGTTTGCCCGTCAGTTTGGGTATAGTCAGCTATTCCTCGAGCGTCCCAGTTCCCACCTGGGATTTAAAGGTAGCATTTTCGATGGTATTAGGGCATGGAGCTACTATGACACTTGTCATACTCGAATTAGCTTCTCGGTTCCTGCCGCAAACGTGATAGGGGAAATTTTGCATATGGCTGCCTTATATCATGTTACGACAAATCATCCTCCTCTCGATTTCGACCCGAGGACTAGCTTCATCGTGGGCACTCGCCTGGCGGAGAAGGCTATGGTGTCGAGGGCAAAGAAGAAAGGGGCGAATAGAGTTCCTACGCCCGATTCCGAGTCCTTCGACACAATTGAGGAAGACAACGAGCGGGACGACGAGGACTCTCTCTTCTGGTGACGAGGCAACGGCGGGTCAGTCTCCCATCATGGCAGATGAGATGATGACGGATCAACCGTCGGTTGTATTAGATGAGGCGGTAGACCAATTGCCATCTGTATCGAAGGTAGTACGGGTAGAACTACCGCCTGTCGCGCCTAGTCCCTCACGTAAGCGAGGCAGGCGTGAGTCTATTGGCGGAGGAGTAGCCTTTTCTGTGAAGAGAACGGCGGTCGGATCCCGTAGGCTACTTATTACGGAGAGGGGTGAGGATGCAGGCGATGTTCCGTAGGTAAGACCAAGTCGGAGCCATCCCTTTGTCATGGTTTTCTTTTCTCTTGGAGATATGACCTGACCATTTTTTTCTTTGTAGGCGTCTGACGAACCAGGCTCTCCTGAACCGTCTACTGCCCCTGGCGTTGATCTGGCCCTTGCTGCTTTAATTAGCGACATGTGTGCCGCGATCCTTTCTGCGGGGGCTCTCTCGGCGGCGGCTGGAAGCTCCCAGGTTGCTGAGGCCTCGGCCCGGGGTGATGAAGGTTTCCTCGGGCCCGTCTCCGAGATCGTTGAACTTCAACAAGGCGACACCGATCTCGTTGCATCCCTTCCCGAGGGTGCAGGGGCGGAGGAGCCTATTATACCTGACTCGAAGACTGTTGGTGAAGAGGCTACGGTGGCTGTAGGCGAATTTCAGCCTCCACACTCCTCTACTGGTAAGATAAGCCAAATATTGACTAGTGAGGGGGCTTATTTGCTCTATCAACATATCCTCTGGGTCAAATCGATTCATGGTTGCCTTGGCCCTACAGGTCCTGACCCTTTACTTCCCACCACGGATGTTCTTGGGGAAGGCTCGGCCTGTCGTGATCTGGAAGAAAGGAGCGTTTCCTCTCCTTCGCCGTCTCATGTCGAGGGGCCTCCCGCCAGCCCCGGGCAGATGGGAATGGAGCTGGCGATGGTCTCCACCTCATCGTCTGCTGATCATACGGCTCCGGAGATTGACCTCTCGACTCTGCCGAGCATTCAAGTTCTGCGGGCCGCTGAAGAGGAGTTGGACGCTGTTCATGCGTCCTTCCGTGCGGAGTTTGTTTCTCTTATAGTAGGAGCGGCAGATTCTATTGCGTCTTCTTCAGCGTTGCCGGCTACACTCCCGTTGACACCGGCTTCCTCGGAGGCTCTGGATGAGGTGACGCAGGATGTGGTCGACAGCTTCTATCGTCATTTAAAGAGGGGCGTAGACACTGCTGTAGAACGGGGGACCCCTTTTACTCTGTCTCTGCGGTGCGCTCGGGGTCAGGTTGCAACTTTGAAGTCTCTTCCTGGCGGGGTGGGGTTGGCTGCACTCATGGAGCCTAAGTTGGCAGAGGCTGATCAGCTTATGACCCAATTGCTGGTGATACGGCAGGCGGGCTTGCCTGCTGCGATTGAACGGAAGCGGGGCTTCCTCATTGCTGCTCGGGATAGGATCAAGCTTGCTCGAGATACTGTCAGGCCAGTTGTGCAGGGGGACCTTGACAAGTTCTCCGCTTCGTATGACAGGCTGGGTCGTCGAAGTCAGGCTTGTCAGGCTCGGGAAGAGTCTGCTTCTCGTGGAATAGCTGACACGAAGGAGCGGATTCTCGCACTCCAGAGGGAGTTGGCCTTCTTAGAATCAGAGCTGAAGGCTGCTCAGGCGGAACATGAGTCAATCGTTCGGGAGGCCGAGAAGGTTTCCCGATCTTCTGCTAACCTGGAGCGGGCTTTCAAGAAATTTGAGGACAACTGGCAAGCTCACGCTCATCTGGAGGACGAGACGATGCTGACTCAGGAGGCGGAGCGTCGAGCTAGAAAGAGGTTTGAGCGGTCGGTTGCCTTGCTGACGGACCGTCTTACGACACTATGTGCCCCGGAGCAGTGATCGGTTTTCTGTTTTTCTTTTGCTCCCCTTTTTTTTCTTCTTCTTTTTTAAGGGATGTGATCCCAGATTGTGTAGTACTTTGAAGTTTGAATAAATGAGCATGTTTTGACTCATCTTCTCTTTCTTGTACTTGTGGCGTTTGTAGAATTGGACTTGCTGGGGTATTATTTGTGGACCTGTTACCCTAGGCGTACCTTGGTTTGAGGTACGGATAACAAGTTTGGTCAGGATATCGGGAACAGCCACGGCAATGTGGTCATGGGTGCTCTCGATATTGGGAAAAAGAATGCCGTAGAGCAGCTGGGCTCCCGGGGCATGGTGAGATGATGGATTTATGCTAAGAAGCTTAGCAAGGGATATTTGTGGACCTATTATCCTTGGTGTTCCCTGGTTCAGGATACGGATAATAGGATGAAAAGAAACCAACATATTTGCTCAGAGGTTATGGCAAGCATGAGGGTTTTACCGTGGAATCTTCCTGCTCAGAGGTAATGAGGACATGGCAGGGAGACTACACGGAAGATATTCGTGGTCAACAGCGGATATTTGTGGTCAACAGAGGACATTTGTGGTCAACATAGGACATTTGTGGACCTATTATCCTTGTCGTACTCCGGTTGTGGGTACAAATAATAGGTTGAAAGGGAACCGACATACTTGCTCAGAGGTAACGTGGACATGGCAAGCATGAAGGTTTCTTCGACGGAGCCTTCCCACTCAGAGGTAATGATGACATGGCAGGAGTGGGCTCAATAAAGAGGGGGTACACAGAACGACTCAGAGGTAGGAGAACGTGGAATTTCTATGCGAGGGGGCGGTTTGTTTTTGGTGGAAGTGAAAACGACTCAGAGGTAATGAGGACATGGCCGTTTCGAAAATTTGTGGATCGATTACCCTTTTTGTGTGCTGGGAGTGCGGGTAGTGGATCATGAGGGAGGATCTCTTCCAGGAAGAAAGTTCAGAGGTATAATCATACGTGACTTACTATCTGAAAGAGTGACCGGAATGTGAGTTCAGAGGCACCAGCGGGTACATAACTCGGTAATTTAGAATATTTAGAAAGTGTGAGTTCAGCGGTACCAGCGGGTACATAACTCGATAATCTGAAGGGAATGTGGAGGTGAGTTCAACGGCACCAGCCGGTACATGACTCGATAATCTGAAATGTTGTGGATGTAAGTTCAGCGGTACCAGCGGGTACATGACTCGATGATCTGGAGAGAATATCGTTTAGACATAATATTTCTTCAGGAACTTGCCGTTGACGGGCAACATGAGCAAGTCTCCGTTTTGTTTTGCGAGATGGTAAGCCCCGTTGGAGAATACTGTCTCAATGATAAGTGGGCCTTCCTACTTTGGCTGGAATTTGCCGGCGGTCTTGTGAGTCATGACCATCGGTCTCCGGACTGCCAGAACGAGATCGCCCACCTGGAATATTCTAATTTTGACCTTCTTATTGAAGGCTCCAGAGATGCGTGCTTGGTATAGCTCAATTCGTTGCTGAGCCAAGAGGCACTTTTCGTCTAGTGCCTCCAATTCCTGTAGCCGGCGATGGTGATTTTCGTCTGTCGTCAATTGATGTGTGAGGGCGACGCGTAGTGAGGGGATCTGAGTCTCCAATGGGAGGACTGCTTCACTCCCGTACACTAGGGAGAATGGTGTATTCCCGGTGGCTGTTCGAACTGTGGTAGGATAAGCCCATAAGCATTCACCGAGCTTCTCGTTCCAGTCGCGTTTGTTGGAGGAGACAAACTTCTTGAGGAGTTTGATAATTTTTTTGTTGAATGCCTCAGCCAACCCGTTCGCTGCCGGGTTGTACGATGTCGAAGCGACATTCTGAATACGGTGCTTATCGTAGAACCGATAGAATGCGTGGCTTGCGAACTGCGGACCATTATCATGGATGATCCTTCGGGGCAGTCCAAAGCGGTAGATGACGTGATGCTTAAGGAAGCTGATCACGTTTGAAGTCTTAACTTCTGCGAGTGGGACAGCTTCTGCCCATTTAGAGAAGTAATCAGTGATCGCAAGTATGAAGCGATGTCCTCGGATAAAGGTGGGGTGATTGGACCAATGATATCCATTCCCTATGCTTCAAATGGCCATGACGCCACTGTCGGATGTAGAAACTCGAATGGTTGGTGAATGAAATCCACGTGGACTTGGTAGGCTTTGCATTTTCTAGCATAATCTATCGCATCTGCCACCATTGTGGGCCAATAGTAGCCCATTCGGCGAAGGCGGTCTTGTAGTTTTGGGCCGGGCTGGTGGGCCCCGCAAACACCGTCATGAGCTTCTCGTACGGCTTCTTTGGCTTCTGCGTTTGACAAGCACCGAAGCAACAACCCGTCATAGGATCGTCGATACAGCATTTTTGTCTCTATATCGTAGAAGAATCTGAGAGAACGCCGTCTGATGGAAGTGGCTTCCTTTGGGTTCTCGGGCAGGATGTCGTAGACGACGAAGTCGATGAATGGTTGTCTCCAGTCTGGGGCATCATCGATCGTCTGGGCGGAATAACTCGCCACGAATTACACATTGTTCTTGGGACAAACCAGTTCATGGCCTATCACATCCACTGATTGGCGGTCATAATTCGGAACTGCTAGGGAAGCGGCAAGACCAGCTAGGGCATCAGCTTCGATATTTTGGAGTATGCGGACATGTTCGATGAAAAACCCCTCGAATGATAAGATGATGTCAATCGATATTTGGTGATAAGGGACCATGTCTTCGTGGCGGACTTCGTATGAGCCCCGGATCTGATTGACGATTAGTTGGGAATCGCCGTATGCTTCAAGGTATTCTACCTCCAGCTCTCTTGCAAGTTGGAGGCCAATGATCAGAGCGTTGTACTCGGCCACATTGTTAGAGCAGGGCTCTGTGAGGGAATAAGCACGGTTAATCACCAATCCAGAAGGGGAGATCAGCACTACCCCGACTCCGACGACTATATTGCCTTTAGGTCCGGTCCTCGAAGCACCGTCGAAAAACATTCGCCATATATTCTCGTGAGAGGTTACATGCGAGTCAGCGACCTCATCTGGGATCTCTTTATATATCCTGGAGGACTCCGAGCCTGGGTGGGCTGCTAAGAAGTCTGCCAGGGCTTGACCTTTGACTGCCTTTTGGGGGACGAAGATCATATGATAAGGGGACAACAGTATTGCCCATGTAGCGAGGCGAGAGCTGAATGCCCCTGGTTTAGTCATGAGGACCCTGAGAGGGTTGATTCGTGAGATCACGTGTATCGTTTGTCCGGTGATATAGTGTCGCGTTTTCTGAATGGCGAACACCAGGGCGAGGCATTCCTTCTCCACAGCGGTGTATCGGTGCTCTGGTCCAATCATCATTCGGCTGAGGTAATATATGGCCTGCTCATGGCCTGCGTCATTGTTCTGTGCCAGCAGAGCCCCGAGGGAGTGTTCCATTGCTCGTACATAGAGCAGGAATGGTTTTTCAGGAACCGGAGCCACCAAAACTGGAGGATTTGACAAATATTCTTTGATGCTGTCGAAAGCGCACTGATATTCCTCGTCCCATACGAATGAGACTTCTTTCTTCATGAGGTGCGTGAACGGTCGACATCGCCCGGAGAGGTTAGAAATGAACCTCCTGATGTAAGCTAGCCTCCCTTGGAGGCCTCTGAGTTTGCGAAGATTTCTCGGGGGACCCATCTCCATGATTGCTTTCGTCTTCTCAGGGTCTACATGGATACCTTGTGCCGGGATGATAAAGCCCAAGAACTTTCCGCTGGATACGCCCAGAAAGGACTTTGTATGGTTCATTTTCAAATTGTGCGCTCGCATTAGGTCGAATACCGTCTTTAGATCCTACAGATGGTCTCCCTTGCAACAACTCTTAATGGCTATATCGTCAACATAGCACTCCACTGTCTTGCGTAAGTGGTCTCTGAAGATGATGCACATGACTCTTTGATATCTGGCGCCAACATTCTTTAAACCGAAAGACATAACTGTATAGCAGTATGTGCCAATCGATGTTCGGAATGATGTATGCTTTTCGTCGTCGGGAGACATCTTGATTTGGTTGTACCCCGAGAAGCCATCCATGAATGACATACGTTCGAAGCCGCAGGTATTGTCGATCATGATGTCTGTAATAGGAAGGGGGAATTCATCTTTGGGGCATGCCTCGTTCAGATTACGGAAGTCGATGCAGATTCGAATCTTCCCATTCTTCTTGAGGACGGGTACTATATTGGCGACCCAATCAGGATGTTGCTCCTCACGAATGAAGCCGTTGGCTATCAGTTTGTTGACTTCGACTTCGATCGCGTCCATGATGCCTGGGTGGAAGCGTCGCTGTTGTTGCTTGACTGGCTTCGCATCTGGCCGAATGTTGAGTTTGTGAAGAGCAATGTCGGGATTTAACCCTGGCATGTCTTCATAGCTCCAGGCGAACACATCAATGTATTCTCTGATAAGTTCTAGCAGCGACTCCCGTTCTTCGTCTGTTAGGCTTTTACTGACAAAAATTGGTTTTGGAGAAGATTCGCTGCCGAGATCCACTTGTATGACCTCATCTTCAGTAGGAGGTTCTCTTTGTTCGAACCGCTTTTTCTATTGTGCGTCCAACTGCTGGGCCTACGGTTCTAGCTCGAGGATTTCGGAGATGTCTTTGTCTTCTTCGTAAGCGTCGACGAATGCCATGTTGACTGTCATGACTTGTCTGAACACATCTCCGATGCTGGTATCCGAGTCAGAAGTTGGTGACCCGGTTGAATGTGACTGCCAGTCGCATTCTTCATCTGAACTCTCAGGGGTCGTAGTAGGCGTTACATACCCCAACCCGTATCGAGTTTTGCTATAGTAGTCTCGTGGTTTGCCCGCCGGGACTGGCAGCTTCAAAGGTAATCGTCGCCCAGTGCCGTAGTTTAAACCTGGCGTCGTCTCCAGATCATACCCCTATTTTTGCATGAGATATTTGGATTGGGGGCTATAAAGATACAGAGGCAATCTTCTGGCATCTGACCCGAGGTCGGCTTCCTCTATGGTGAAGGGACGCGGTTTGATCGTCCGGCCAAAGATGATCGGATGATCCCCTCCCTCGATTATTCTGTAAGCGTCTTCTACTGGAGTAAGCTGGATCGCGGTGTACACATTTGTCACTTATGTGTGTAGGTGAGTGCCTATATCGTGTTCCATAGCATACATTATACATAGCTTATTGAGCTCGGTGTAGTTCAAAGATAACCCTTTATTGATGAAGTAAGGTATCAGTGTGGGTAGCCACATACTTAGCTAACTCTGGTTCCTCTTCGACTACCCCCTGTGTGAATGAAGACTGAGAGGACGTCCTGGGAAGCTTGATTGTCAGTGGTTCAGTTGATGGAGCAAAGCGTGGAGTTGTTGGCAGACTAGCGACCCCCAGTTTGGCACTTGTTGTGGAGCGAGAAGTGGCCGGTTCGCTAGAAGTGTCAGACCTTGCATCGGGGTGACGACCCTTCTTGGGAAGGTGTATCGTTAGTCGCCTATCGGAGGGATTGAGCTTCTCCGTTTGGGGTTTACCGACTCTCGGCAGTCTGATTGTCAGTGGCCCCGTTGTGGGTCTCGGCACTTGGCCGGACCTTGGCAGCCGGATTATCATCTGCTCTTCCTGCGCCGAGAGGCTGATCGCGTCCTTCCGCAGAGTGGCGGTAAGGGGTGCGAACCTTCCCGGTTTGCGAGCTTGGAGGTGGATTGTCAGAGGCTCTTCTGATCCTGTGGCCGTCTCGGTACTAGCTTGTACATTTCCTTCATCAAGGTGCCTCTTCGACTTTTCGTATAGGCAGGAGTCCGAGTAGTAAGATTCGACCCCTTTGAAGGGATCGATGTCAGCAAATTCTGTCTTCACGAAGCCGTATTTGTCGACATATTTGAAGCATTGGTGCAGTGTGGAAGGCACGATCATATAATCGTGTATCCACGGACACCCCAAGAGGATGTTGTATGAAGTGTCTGCATCTATGACGTAGCAGGTGACTTCGGATTGGAGGTCGCCAATTTGACACTTCAGACGAATCTTCCCAATTGGGTAGCTTCTGCCCGAATTGAAACCGCTGATGGCGGTGCTTGTAGGTGTCAGACAATGCATTGGGATGCGGAGATGATGTAGCAGACCCTTCGGGATGATGCTTATGGAAGAGCCTGGATTAATGTGCATCTGATCCACCTTTACGTCGCCGATGTATCCAGTATAGTATAGTGGACGATCGTGCAGGTTGGTTTTGATGAGCATGTCCTGCGGAGTAAAGACGATGTTGGGCATTGCTCCCGTACAGGTACTGTCCTGGAGATCCACAGGTGAGTCCTCCCCGGTGAGGTTGGATTGAGCCAGATAGACATCGACATTTTGGAGTGCTTCGCTTAATGCAATACGAACGTCCTTGGAGAGCCTTAGGAGTTCGTACAGTGATAACTTGGCCAGTGTGTTAGCCAATTGCGCTAAGATGTCAAAGTTGTAGGGCCTCTCTAGCCCTTGGGCTGCCTCTTTTCGGAGGGATTTGTCGAAGCGAGTCTCCCTCGTCCTAGGCTTGTCGATCGTCGAAGGCTGAGCCGGTCCCGGAGCATCAGTTGTAGTGGGTTGATGGTTTTCAGCTGGATTGTTAACCACAGGTTGGGATTGCGCTCCGGACTGTGTGACGACGGCTGTAGCTTCCTCGTTGTCTGCCGAGATTGTGTGGCAGGTCCTGACCTTTCCACTTTTCTTCTTGTCGGTGGAAGATGGTGTGGGCCGAGTCACTTCCGACACCAAGTCTGGATGGATCCACATGACCTTCCCTCGAGATATGGTGAGGGGTACTGGACCGGCAGCCTGATCTCGGGGGGGGGTAAAAGATTGGTAATCTCCATTGTCGCTAGAGGGACGGAGACCACCCCGTCTTGAGTCTCCGTCGGAGGGAAGCTGCCGAATTGTACGGATACCATATTGGCCGCCACGGTTACCTCTTCGAAATCGATGGCCAGAGCGTTCGAATCGATGAGATTTTGTATGTACCATTTCAGCTGGTAGCAATCATGTGTAGCATGATGGACATAGCGATGATAATGGCAGTACTTTGGATTCTTCATCTCTGCCGGCCGCGGTTCCCGTCTTGGTGGAGGAAGCTGAATCATGTCCCCTTGTATGAGCATGTCCAAGATGGGCTTAACGTGACCGTCTTCAAAGGAGTAAGTGATTTGCGGCCATTGTTTGTCTGCTGGCTTCGGCTCAGGCTTTTGTGCTGTATCGGCCACCATAGCCTGCTTTCCCTTGCTGTCCCGATTGTTGGAGGGGCTACCCCCATTATCGTTGTTGGGACGCTTGCCCTTGTTTTCTCCTTCCGAGATGTGCAATCCCAGTTGGCGAGCCTTCTTCAGTCATTCTTCAGCGCTTGTGGCGCTGATGATGAACGTCTTCCAATCTTTGAATTGACTTTCGCCCATCCAGAGACTGATCGTTCGAAGCAGCCTCTTTTGGCAAATTTCAATTAAAGAGGAATCTGGATTTCCGGAGGACAGCTTCATGGCGGTTTGGCGGAACCGCTTAATGTAGTTCCTTGTCAACTCCTTCTCCCCTTGGATGACGTCCATAAGGGTAGACATGGTGACGTCCTGCCTTACTTCGTAGAATCTCTCCAAGAACAGGCGCTTGAAGCCGGCGAAAGAGTGGATGCAGTTGTCCGGCAGATTGCGATACCAGTCGAAGGTGACTCCTTCCAATGCCCCAATGAATAATCACGTGAGGATAGCATCATCATGGGGTAGACGGTCGGTGGTGACCTCGAAGTAAGTGATGTACCGACTTGCTGAGGTCTTGCCATCATACGGGTTGATATTGAACGGCTTATATCTTCGTGGGAATGGAACATCCCTCCATTCGGCAGGGTATGGTTGCCGCATTCTGAGGTCTTGAGCGTTTTCTCGGGCATGGAACATGGATCGGAGCTTCTGGACCTCTTTTCTTACTTCTCGGGCCTCATCTGTCGCGGTAGGGGCTGTTACTTCGGGAGGATTATTGTTCGGGTTTGGTGCCGCTGAGTTCGAGTCCGCATTGACCGCGGGACCCGTGCTTGTTTGGCCAGGCGTTCCTCCTTGCAGAGTTGGAAGAGCGGTTTTGATTTCATCCACAGACTTGACCAAGGCCTGCAGTATAGCCTCCAAAGTGTCGATGCATTGGCGATCGCTGGAACCACCTTGATTGATGTCCGTCATGAACACCGTCCTTACATAAGGAGTGATGGAAGGAACGGTGTCCTCCGAGTCATACCCATGCACCGTGAAGTCATCGGGATAGGTAGGAATGTTCTCTTCGGGCTCGGACTCGGAGGGAACGGTATCCCCAGCCTCAGAGCTTGCTTCGTCTTCATGGGTGTCCTCGGGGACATCGGTGTCTGTTGTACCTGATTGAAGAGTTGTTTCCCCGGGTTCGTCTCCTTGAAACATCGGATTATTGTGGATGTTCGGAGGAGTGCTACCCCCAGTTCCCACGACCCCCAGCGATGTGGATGATGAATTTCCCATTGTAGCAGATTTTGTCTTTGAACGGGTGTGTTAGAATATTCCGGTAGAGGACAGCCGTTTAGACGATGGTTTCTTAGCTGTAGTGGTTGTTATCTTGGGGCTGGAGATGCTTGTCTTCTTCCCTCTCCCCTCGGCGAGAATTTTCTGAGTAGAATTGCAGGAGACAACAGGAGGTGCCTCATCTTCTGAGCTCGGACGCTGTAGTCTTTGGAAGACTGACGTCCGATCTTTCGTCACTGTCGTATTGTTGCAACAGCAGTTGACGATGATTTGGGTGCAGTGACGTCCAAGCGAGGACTCTTTGCATACCGAAGCCCCGTCTCTTTTCTTGCGCTTGTGAAGGATATCCTCGCGCAGGTCAGAGGAACCACTCTGTCCGTTCGCCACCGGGGGCTGGATTCGAGTAGTTCTGTACAACTTCCCATCAGAGGCCCGCGTGATAATCAGCGGGACGCCCCGATGGTCAGAGGTTGGGGCAGCTGACTGGGCTTGGTGAGCCCGCGCTGCCCTAGACTTTCTCCTTTTAGCACTTGCGGGTGCGTAATAGAAGGAGTCCAAGTTGAATACCACAGAGTCTGGCTTATCATCCAGAGAACCATCAGAGTCAGGACCGTACGAGAGACGGTCGAAGACTGATCGAGTGGAGCGTGCTATGCGGCCAGAATTGAATACCGTGCAGGCTGTCTGCATGCGGTTGTCTTCTGCTGTTGGACAAATTGTTTTTGTACGGCTAGGAGTCACGACCGTGCAGGCTGGCCGCATGCGGTTGGCAATTGTGGCCGCATGGGTTTTCTGCAAGCGATTGACTTCCATAGCCGCATGAGTTTCATCCATGTGGTTGTCAACTGTAGCCGCATAAGCTATGCGGCTGACAGATGTGACCGCATGATTTTTCTTCATGCGGCTAGCGGATATGGCCGCATGAGCTTTTTCCATGCGGCTAGCACCCCTATGTGGCTCGGATCGCGTAGAGTTCCTCTTTGCCCCTGTAAGTCCAGCATCATAGTATTTTCTTCTGTCGGACTTGGGGACAGCAGAGTTGTCTACGGTCTGAAGTGGGGCCGCAGAAGAATCTTTCTCGCCGTCTTGAGCAACAGAGGGTATCCCGTCGAGGGCTTGGGAAAGAGCAAATGATTTTGGCCTCCACTCTCTGCGAGCCTTCATCATGCGGGTGCGCTTCTGGACCGGGCCAGCGCTTCCTTCGGAGAGCATCTCTTCAAACGCCTGTTGGTCGAAGTGGACGACCATCTTTTGTTGCGTGGAGCCAAGCTTGGCTGCATCCGACTGCGTAACCAACTCCTCAGCCGTGGAGAAGTTTGTCTCCAGCAGAGTCGCCATCGTATTTGCCATGAAATATAAAAGAACAGAACAATTATCGGAGGACCGGACTTTTACTTCACGTTACAAACTCGCTCGTACAAAGAAAGCCTAGGGACGAAAACCTAGGTACAGCAGTCTAAGTACAATTGTTTATTTTAGATTCTGGGGGGTGACGATATAGGCTCGGGAAGGCGACGGCTGCCCTGCCTTACTCCTTGGACGATCGGTATACAGCCTTGACTCCTGTGATGAGATGGTTGGCGTTGATGAAGAAATGCTCTTCTTGCTCTCCTCGTGTTGCTCTTCTGACTTCTCTCTTTCTCTGTGTATTTTCTCTCGATTATTAGGGGGAGCTCTCTTTATCTATCTCCTTATGATCGTGTATATTTTACAAGGGAATGTCACCTTGCTATTTATAATAGTGGGGACATCATTAGGGTTTAGATGATTACCCATTCTCAAAGTAGTGGCGGCCTGATGTATAATCAATCTGGACCATTAGTTTAAGGTGTGAAGGATCGGGGCCATAAATGGGGATAGTATTGAATCCTGTGAATAATTAATGCTGATTGCTTTAAATCTTCATGATTGGTTGTGTCAAGCTTGGATCTCTCACCACGTGTCCCATTGGCTTGATCATGAATGATATGACCTGATCTCATTAATTATGAGGATAACGTTAAATATGGTCATTGGGATTTGGTAAATCTCTGATTGATCTGCATCCCCTAATCATCCTTGCTACCAGCTGTCAAGTCGTGGGGGCCATTGAATCTCTGCCACGTGTCTTAATGGTGGATCCTGTCAGAACCGTATGATATCCATGAACCGCATGAGACAGCGTCTCAGTGAGCCGCATAGGTATAGTATTTGCGAGCCGTATGGGATGGTTTCTCGGTGAGCCGCATAGGTATAGTACTCGCGAGCCGCATGGGATGGTTTCTCGGTGAGCCGCATAGGTATAGTACTCGCGAGCCGCATGAGATGGCTTCTTGGTGAGCCGCAGGAAGATGATTCTTGCCAGCCGCATGGAGTTGTTCTTCAATTGAGCCGCATGGGAGTAGTCACATGGCAATCTCGGATCGTGTCAGAGATTTTCTCCTGTTTCCAAAGAGTCTGTCATTATGACAGGACCATTATGACACTTTATGTCAGAGCCGTCAGCTGTCAAATCATGACAGAGCATTGAATAGGGCCATTACTCGATGGCCAGCTGTGTGAAGGGGTCCCATGGGGACACGTGGTGTTGATTGAGCCGCATATCTCTGTTGGTCGTATGTGAGCCGCATGTACCTTTGAACCGCATGCGGCTGGGGTGCTCTTTGAACCGCATAAGACTGTCCCTATGTAAGCCGCATGGACTCTCCTGCCGGAGCCGCATGAAACTAAGAGTCTCTCTGAACCGCATGGGACTACTCTTATATGAGCCGCATGGGGCTCTCCTGTTCTGAGCCGCATAGATCATCATTCTGATATTTTCCATGCTTCTACACTTTTGTCTTTTATTGTCTTTCACATGATGTACTTTTTGACATTTTGAACATCATTGAAATAAAAGTTAATGCTCTTTTTGTGGTTCCATTACTTATTTTATATCTATAGTAGATATAAGTAATAGATAAGAATAGAAAAATATGTTCAGAGGCACCGGACATGACATATCTCCTTAGAAAATAACAATACTAATTATATTTGTTCAGGGGTAATGTGGACGTGATAGAATATAATTCTCAGAATATTGTATTTCAAAAGACGACTTTATCATAGGTAATATAGACATAATAGGTCGCTAATGTAGATAATAGAATTCAGAGGTAATATGGACGTGAATTCATGTATCTATTTCAAGTCAGCTGGGACTCAAAGATAGGATATCTGTTAAAACAACTGGGTTCCAAAAGATGATATTTGTGATAAGGTGACACGATCTTGATATACTCCACTGGAGATTTTAAAGATTTATTATTTGAGGTTTTATTTGCAGAAGAGTGAATAAAAGATAATAATTCGGTGTTCTGAGGTATGTACAACATTCAGAAGATGTTTTGTACATTCTTCAAACATAGTATTTTTTTAAGAATTTGCCATTGATGGGCATCATAGCAACTCGGCCATCCATACCAGTCAGTTGATAAGCTCCGTTTGAGAAACCTTACTTACAACATAGGGACCTTTCCATTTTGCTTCGAATTTTCCCTTGCTTATATGTGTCATAGTCATAGGACGTCTAACAGTAAGGACTAATTTGCCTTTTTTGAATGCTCGTACTTTGACTTTATGGTTGAAAGCTTTTGAGATGCGAGCCTGATATAACTCGATATGCTGATGAGCTAATAAATGCTTTTCGTCAAGCGCTTCAAGCTTCTGAAGTCGAAGATGATCATTGTTTTCTGTTGTGAGCTCATTGGCAATTGCAATCCTTAAGGAGGGGATTTAAATTTCCAATGGTAGGATAGTTGCGCATCCATATACCAAGGAGAAAGGTGTGCAACCGGTTGGAGTGCGTATAGTAGTACGATAAGCCCATAGACATTCTCCAAGCTTTTCATTCCAGTTTCTCTTATTGGTGGAAACGAATTTCTTAAGAAGCTTGATGATAGTTTTGGTGAATGCTTCAGCCAGACCGTTAGCTGCAGGATTGTAGGCCGTGGAAGCAATATTGTTGATTCTGTTGTCATCACAAAATCGAGTAAACTTTTGACTGATGAATTGTGGTCTATTACCATGAATGATTCATCAGGGAATGCCGAATCTGTATATCATATGATGTTTGATGAAGTTGATAACGCTGCTGGTCTTGACTTTAGATAAAGGTATGGCTTCCACCCATTTCAAAAAGTAATCGGTTATAGCTATTATAAACCGATGTCCTCTAGATGACGGTAGATTGATAGGACCGATGACATCCATGCCCTAAGCTTCAAAGGGCCATGATGCGGCAGTCGGGTGAAAGAACTTCGACGGTTGATGGATAAAATCTGCATGAAATTGACAAGCTCAACATTTTCTTGCATATTCAATGGCATATGATACCATAGTAGGCCAGTAGTAGCCCATACGTCGGATACGATCATGTAACGTAGGACCGGGCTGATGTGCACCACATACACCATCGTGAGCTTCACATAGTATTTGTTCTGCTTCATCTCCCGCAAGATAGCGTAAGAGTAGACCATCAAATGTTCCTCGATAAAGGGTCTTGGAGGTGTGATTATAATAAAACCTGAGTGATCGCCTACGGATTGTTGTAGTTTTCTTAGGATCTTCAGGTAAAATGTCATGTACCACAAAGTCGATGAAAGGAGCTCTCCAGTCTTCACTAATGATGTTGATTTCAGTTGAATTCCTGGACTCAATATTTGAGTTATTCTCGATGCAAAATAACTCTCTGTTAGTGATGACAATCATCTGTTGTCTTCTCACTGGGATTGTTAATACGACAGCTAGATTAGCCAATGCATCAGCCTCCGTATTGCATACCCGACGTATATGTTCAATGAAGAAGTCCTTGAACGATGTAGCCAGTCTAATTGCCGCTTCATGATATGGGACGAGATCCTAGTGCCGAACTACATACATGCCTCTAACCTGATTGACGATCAGTTTAAAGTCTCCATATACTTCAAGATATTCAATATCCAATTGTTTAGACAATTGGAGACCACTGAGCAGAGCGTTGTATTCAGCCACGTTGTTGGAACAAGACTTGTCTAATTTATAAGCTCTTTGAATATCTAATCCTTTTGGCGATACGAGGACGATTCCAACTCTAGCAACAATAGCACCTTTTGGTTCGATTCTGGATGCACCGTTAAAAAATAAACGCCATGCAAGAATTTCTTCTGAAATCATGTTGGATTCTAAAGTTTCGTCTGAAATCTCGTCATAGAGTTTAGACGTCTCCGAAATTGGATGAGCTACGAGGAAGTCAGCTAAGGCTTGACCCTTAACAGACTTTTGTGGGACATAGACCATATCATATTGTGCTAACAATATTGACCATATTGCAAGTCTGGAATTGAATGTACCAGGCTTCTTCATCAAGACCCGGAGATGGTTTACTCTAAAGATAACATGAATAATCTGGCCTGTAATATAATGTCTGGTTTTCTGAACAACAAACATATAAAAGCTAGACACTCTTTTTCTACCGGACTGTATCGATGTTCAGTCCCGATCATTATGCAGCTGAGATAATAGATAGCTTGCTCATGACCTTCTTTGTTCTTCTGAGCTAGTAAAGCACCCAATGAATGATACATTGCTTGAACATACATCAGGAAGGGTATTCCTGAGACTGGAGGCACTAGAACTGGAGAGTTCATCAAGTACTACTTTATGTCTTCAAATGCTTGCTGGTATTCTTCAGTCCAAATGAAAGACACACCTTTCTTCATGAGTTGAGTGAACGGTCTACAACGTCCAGAAATATTTGAGATGAATCTCATGATATACGCAAGCCGTCCCTGGAATATTCATAGCTCTTTTAGGTTGCATGGAGGACACATCTCTTGAATGGCTTTGATTTTCTCAGGGTCAACGTGTATATCTTTAGAGGTAATAACGAATCCTAGAAATTTGTAACTAGAGACTGTCACGACCCGCACCCTAGAGTAAGGGCACGAGAAGTGGGTACGTCCAGCCTACGCCGCAGTGTCGGCGGTAGAACGCTGTCCTAGGTTACTATCTAATCAACAACTCACGCAATTATATAATGTACATGTCAATATCTCAACTCCGAACGGAGGACAAGTATAGATATAATGAAATCTCAATCACAGTCTAAGCACGAAAAGATAACACAGAAGTTTATAACTAAAAACTAAATAACAACATTTATAAACTACTAAATAATAATATCTCAAACAAACTCAAATGCAACTCGAATCTCAAGTTATTACAATTCAAGTTCTAAAACATAAAACTAAACCAAGTCTACTAGCTAGTCTCCCGATCACTCCTGAGTGTCGGGGCCACAGGTAGCTAAGCCATCTCCTGCTCCAAGGCAAGTGGGGCAAATGTCCTCAGGGCAATCATCTGTAATATTTTCAACAGGTCCAGTCAGGACAGGAACGAGTACATTTCATCAAGAAATTCCAAGTAAATGACAGAGAACTATAAAGCAGTTATAGACAGTTGTATTAATGAATATGGCAGTTTATGTTCAGGTGATGGTAAGAAAGACAGATAAAGTGCAAGGAAAGTAAATAACTAAACAAGAGAAGAATCATAGCAATGAAGACTGTAAAACAAGATCTAGCTGAACTAGAGTAACATAATGAGTTCAGATGGTACAATATAAGTCGAGTGTAATCCCAAGTGAGCCTAATACAAGATGAGTCAAATGTGATTCTAATCATTGTTCTAATAAGGTGATTCGAATAAGATGATGCGAATAGTGATTCGAATAGTAGTCAAACAATGATTCGAATAAATTCTCCAAGTGTGTTTTAAAATACCGAGTTCGACATGTAAACGGCTGTAGGTAATACGGCACACCACTCACTGATCATATGAGGGATGGCTATCGTTCGAATATAATTCACAGAGGGGTGATTCGAATAGGGGGATATGTCTACATGTCTAATCAGTATTTCCCCGCCCAGTCTAATACAAATGAATCCGTAATCCAACACATAAGACGAATACAAGTCCAACCAACATATGAAGATACGAATAGGGTAATTCGAATAGTGATTCGTATGATGATTCGTATGGTGATTCGAATAATAGAGGTAAGACAAGTAAGTATGTGTGTCGCATACATGGATTCAGAAATAAAAATATGTGTTTGTAACAGAGAATCACATACAGCTAACTAGAACTGAAGTACAGTAATTGACAAGTAAATGAAAGAACTATCAGAGAATGTACTCGCCTGTTACTCTGAAAAGAGTAATAAAATATCAGATGTCTGCACCGGAGTCACAAAGTCCTAAATAGAGCAGTACAGGTTATAATGTGTTTAAAATAAGATAAATGAAGTCTACGATGCAACCTACATAATTCTAAGTCAATTCTAGGTCAAAGTCAACTCTAAGTCAAACTTGGTCAACTCTGGGTCAACCCAAGTCAACATTTAGGGTTTGGGCTTCTATCTAGTCAACATAGTCAAGGGTCAACTATCTAGTCAACTCTATATTAAAACTAAACTCCTAAATTCTATCCCACACCATATCATACCCTAAGATATATCACATCATATATTGTTTATAACCCCAACCTCATCCCATATACCTCACACATATACCCAATGACATGTACATAGTACCACATATATATACCATGTGTATGGTTACAATGAACCAAGAAGCAAATGAGCTAAGGCAAGCTCTCAACTATAAATACCAAAACACTCTTTACACATACCATCTATATACATACATGTGTACATAGGTACATAGTGAGGCTAAGGCATATACATGCATATCTACATTTATTTATATATATATTATACATGTTGCATACATATAGAAGGGAAAGGGGGCTGTGTGTGTAAATGACAAAGGTGTCAAGTGAGTTTCTTGTGTCAAATAGGAAAAACAGATAATAGAGTTCAGCTACAGACATGTGGTTGTGTGGATGTCAAAGACAGTTACTCATTTAACTAAACAATGTGTATAAAGGAAACTCCTCAGTCAACTGATTTCAAATGTGTGCCAAACATAAAATTAGCAAGTAAAGCTTGTGGGTGTATAGGAAATAGGATGTGTGGCTTAAATCTCAGGTTTTTTGATGTGTGTGTGTATGATTCTCAGGATATAAACATAGGCAGTTTCAGTTATACACAATTTCAGGTTTATGAACATGGGAAAATCAAAGGAAATTCATTTTCAGTTTTTTTCCTAAAACAACCACTCTAATTCTGAAAACTGGAAACTTAACCAAGTACTACACTCAAAGGCCATTTCGAAAACCGAAACTTAACACAATTTCATAACCAAGATTTCAGTAACTATCACTCATGCATATGAATTTAAACAAGGTAATTAACTATCAAAATTCAGCTTGAAAAGGGAATAAAAGTTCAGGAGTATGTTTCGAAAAAAACTGTGTATCAGTCAACTGGGGAAAACCCAAATCGAATTCGAATTCAAACAATAATTCGAACTAAAGGTTGGTAACACATGGGCTACATGTGCACAAGCCACACAGTAAGTATCGTGTCCCCAAAGTGGGACACGACGTGTCCAAGTCACGAAAATACACAGAGAGCAGGAAGGACACACTGACAGCCTCGTGCAGAGGTGCAGCGTGACCTAGGGGCTCGTGTGTTCAACCTCGAGCCTCGTGCTCAAGTCTAGAGTTAGGTTAGGAGTAGGGCTATGTGTTAACGTGTCTATATTGTGTCCACGTGGTGCACAAGGTCGTGTCCAAACCCATATCAGAGCTTAGTGTGTGCGTGTGTGCTGTGCTCGTGCAGTCCAGTGCGAGGGAGTTTTCTCTCGAAACACTCAACAATACCTCCCCAAATTTTGTGGGCACAATGTCAGTCATTGCCCCTAGGTGCTGACCAAAATTGGTCGGGTCTCGTGTCGTGTCCAGTGAGAACTGGACACGAGGTAGCAGGACAGTGCACAGTGCTGTGTACAGCGTGTTCGTGTCCAATTTGGACACGGACACGACACGGTCTCGTGCTCAGTGTCATGGTTCTGTGATCTACACCTATAGGGCTAGAAGATTGTGCAATTAGTTTTCAAAAATATTAACATTTAATTGGTAGAGGCAAATCATCAAACACTTATATTAAAACCTAGATACGTGTCCGATACGGACACCAAACCCAATCCAATTTCTACCAAACTCAGCCTATAGGTCCCTGGTACCTAGATGCATGCATCCATGAAGAGAAATCACAATATTAGTAGGTTTAGAGGCATTTTACCTATTGAGTGAAAACTCAATGAAAAGCCTAGAATAGGGGTGGGTGTCCTCTTCACTTGGGGGTGCCAAATGCTTGTGCAACCTTGCTAGCTAGCTTCCCTTAGCATCCTCAACAGTAGGGGATTCCAATGCAAGAAATTGGCTCAAATTGGAGTTGATTTGGATATTTGGGGAGAAGTTTAGGGAAGAACACAAAAGAGGCAATTAAAATGAATTAAAAATGGTGCAAATGATTAATGTGTTGCATTTATAGAGGGGGAAATGTGTGATGGATGTTGAAAACATTAGGGTTAGGGTTTAGGATGAGTGGCTAAGGTTTTTCCAACAAATTCTAAGGCTTCCTATTGGTTAAGGCTTCTTTTCACAAATATCTCAAAAGAAAATATCTTTCCTAATAATATCTAGATATTACACTAATGTAATTACTTAATTGAAATCCTCTAGCTTAGCTTCTAGGGTCAGGGTTAACATCTAGATTAGGCTAACTTCTAGGTCAAGTCTCAACAATATAACTAACACATATTTAATTAATATAATTCACAATTTCACAAAAGTGTCAAAATGACCAAAATACCCCTAGGCTTAAAAGTAGAAATTTGAAATCCTAAACACATGATTAGGTCTCCTTGGTCATGATTAGTCTTCTAGGTCATGTATGACTAAGGTTACACTAGCAAAACACCAATTTCACATTTCACTCAATTAATAGTTTTAAAATAACTAAAAATTACCAAAAATCATATCATGACTTAAATATCATTATTAAATGATTTAAAATACAAAAGTTCAAAATTACCCTCATTTGGAAAACTGGGTGTTACAAGTCTACCCCCCTTAGAAGAATTTCGTCCTCGAAATTAAGATGATCGTACTCCTGTTAGGTCAAACCCCCAAATCAAACAAGGTCAGATAATATACAAAACTCTGTCCTACTGGTCGTGATTCCACAGTCTCGAACAGGGTAACTACGCTATCTAGCATATCACAATCATATCCTGGCAGGTACTAATGGAAATCATATATGAAAGTGGGGAGGAAGAACAAGAAGGTCAAACCTGCTAACCCGTCACCTGCAGCGTCAGTCTCCTCGACTGCCATAGCAAAAGCTCCACCCCTCTGGGCATGGTGCTGCGCTACAGGTGGCCTAGCTCTCTCTCTCTGACCCGGTGCTCCATCAAATACGGGTGCAGTAGGGCAATCCCTGACCTGATGAGCAGCGGATCCACAGAACAGACAAACCTTCTGCCTCCTATAACAAGTCTCCCAACCGTGCCCTGTCCTCTTGCAGTAAGCACAAGTCTGCACCTTGCGGTCCTGTCCTCTAGGCTGATGCTGTGCCTGCTGAAACTGTATGTGAGGCCTCCTGGCCTGGCCTCCGCTGCTGCTGCCCCCAACTGGGTCTCGCCCCCTCTTGAGCCTAAGCTCAAGGTCATCCTCAGCCAATAAGGCTCCCGTCAAAATCTCCTCAAAAGGGGCATCCCTGTTGCCCTTGGTCAAGGACTTGACTTCCTTGACCAGACCCTTTCGGAACCTCTGGGCCTTCGCCGTCTCGCTCAAGCCCTCTACAAATTTGTCGAGGCGGCCGAACTCCCCAGCGTACTCCTCCACTGACAGGCTCCCCTGAATTAAGCTCTCGAACTGCGACTCCAAGGCTCGGAGCACTGAATCTGGGAAGAAACTCTTCTTGAAGAAGCCCTTGAACTCCTCCAGGTCTGTCCAGCTACCCCCACCCTGGGGTCTGACTGATACCAGGTGCGAGCAAGATCTCGCATTCGGCTAGCTGCTGTCTCTATCTGGAGATCTGCCGGTATCCGGGCCAGGCGAAAGATCTCCTCAATATGCTCGATCCACTCGTCGGCATATAAAATCCCCTCTGTCCCCAGGAAGTCTCTGGGGCTCATCTTCTGGAACTGCTCTATCCCCGGTGTCCTCGGCTGCTGGATCACTGGTCGAGCTGCGACTGTCGTAAGGACCAACTCGATGCCCCTGTCCTGTCGGGCCTGCTGCCGGTCCATAAACTGCTGGAAGTAGGCAAACATCTGTGCCGCATCTACGTGTCCTGTAGACGGCGGCTGCTGGAACTGTATCTCTGGGATGACTGGGTCCTGCCCCTGAACGGGTGGAGGCATACACCTAGCTGCTGCTGCTGAAGTCCCTATATGAATAGAGGTGGCAGGAGTTGCAGCCTCCTGACCCTGCTGATCTGGCTGAGAGGTGGCAGTCCCCTCTACAACTACTGCTGCACCAGCACGATGTGATTGTGTCTCCACCATCCTGAAGACAGATCGAACAAGGAAGTCAATACTGAGCAGGAATCGATATATCAAAGAAGGACAGTTTTATTTCAAAGAAGGCAAATCAGTACGATATGTAGATGGCATGATTTAAAGCAGAATTTTCCTAACTGTGATTGAGTACCTCTCTGTTTAAATCTATCTCTCAAATCCTATCGCAGGCTGTAGTGATACTCTAGTTCGAATACCACTACATAAACTCGACCTGCATGGGCCACCACTAAAAACGTGTCACGACCCGCACCCTAGAGTAAGGTCACGAGAAGTGGGTACGTCCAGCCTACGCCGCAGTGTCGGCGGTAGAACGCTGTCCTAGGTTACTATCTAATCAACAACTCACGCAATTATATAATGTACATGTCAATATCTCAACTCCGAATGGAGGACAAGTATAGATATAATGAAATCTCAATCACAGTCTAAGCACGATAAGATAACACAGAAGTTTATAACTAAAAACTAAATAACAACATTTATAAACTACTAAATAATAATATCTCAAACAAACTCAAATACAACTCGAATCTCAAGTTATTACAATTCAAGTTCTAAAACATGAAACTAAACCAAGTCTACTAGCTAGTCTCCCGATCACTCCTGAGTGTCGGGGCCACAGGTAGCTAAGCCATCTCCTGCTCCAAGGCAAGTGGGGCAAATGTCCTCAGGGCAATCATCTGTAATATTTTCAACAGGTCCAGTCAGGACAGGAACGAGTACATTTCATCAAGAAATTCCAAGTAAATGACAGAGAACTATAAAGCAGTTATAGACAGTTGTATTGATGAATATGGCAGTTTATGTTCAGGTGATGGTAAGAAAGACAGATAAAGTGCAAGGAAAGTAAATAACTAAACAAGAGAAGAATCATAGCAATGAAGACTGTAAAACAAGATCTAGCTGAACTAGAGTAACATAATGAGTTCAGATGGTACAATATAAGTCGAGTGTAATCCCAAAGTGAGCCTAATACAAGATGAGTCGAATGTGATTCTAATCATTGTTCTAATAAGGTGATTCGAATAAGATGATGCGAATAGTGATTCGAATAAGGTGATACGAATAGTGATTCGAATAGTAGTCAACGATGATTCGAATAAATTCTCCAAGTGTGTTTTAAAATATCGAGTTCGACATGTAAACGACTATAGGTAATACGGCACACCACTCACTGATCAGATGAGGGATGGCTATCGTTCGAATATAATTCACAGAGGGGTAATTCGAATAGGGGGATATGTCTACATGTCTAATCAGTATTTCCCCGCCCAGTCTAATACAAATGAATTCGTAATCCAACACATAAGACGAATACAAGTCCAACCAACATATGAAGATACGAATAGGGTAATTCGAATAGTGATTCGTATGATGATTCGTATGGTGATTCAAATAATAGAGGTAAGACAAGTAAGTATGTGTGTCGCATACATGGATTCAGAAATAAAAATATGTGTTTGTAACAGAGAATCACATACAGCTAACTAGAACTGAAGTACAGTAATTGATAAGTAAATGAAAGAACTATCAGAGAATGTACTCGCCTGTTACTCTGAAAAGAGTAATAAAATATCAGATGTCTGCACCGGAGTCACAAAGTCCTAAATAGAGCAGTACAGGTTATAATGTGTTTAAAATAAGATAAATGAAGTCTACGATGCAACCTACATAATTCTAAGTCAATTCTAGGTCAAAGTCAACTCTAAGTCAAACTTGGTCAACTCTGGGTCAATCCAAGTCAACATTTAGGGTTTGGGCTTCTATCTAGTCAACATAGTCAAGGGTCAACTATCTAGTCAACTCTATATTAAAACTAAACTCCTAAATTCTATCCCACACCATATCATACCCTAAGATATATCACATCATATATTGTTTATAACCCCAACCTCATCCCATAAACCTTACACATATACCCAATGACATGTACATAGTACCACATATATATACCATGTGTATGGTTACAATGAACCAAGAAGCAAATGAGCTAAGGCAAGCTCTCAACTACAAATACCAAAACACTCTTTACACATACCATCTATATACATACATGTGTACATAGGTACATAGTGAGGCTAAGGCATATATATGCATATCTACATTTATTTATATATATATTATACATGTTGCATACATATAGAAGGAAAAGGGGGCTGTGTGTGTAAATGACAAAGGTGTCAAGTGAGTTTCTTGTGTCAAATAGGAAAAACAGATAATAGAGTTCAGCTACAGACATGTGGTTGTGTGGATGTCAAAGACAGTTACTCATTTAACTAACAATGTGTATAAAGGAAACTCCTCAGTCAACTGATTTCAAATGTGTGCCAAACATGAAATTAGCAAGTAAAGCTTGTGGGTGTATAGGAAATAGGATGTGTGGCTTAAATCTCAGGTTTTTAGATGTGTGTGTGTACGATTCTCAGGATATAAACATAGGCAGTTTCAGTTATACACAATTTCAGGTTTATGAACATGGGGAAATCAAAGGAAATTCATTTTCAGTTTTTTTCCTAAAACAACCACTCTAATTCTGAAAACTGGAAACTTAACCAAGTACTACACTCAAAGGCCATTTCGAAAACCGAAACTTAACACAATTTCATAACCAAGATTTCAGTAACTATCACTCATGCATATGAATTTAAACAAGGTAATTAACTATCAAAAATTCAGCTTGAAAAGGGAATGAAAGTTCAGGAGTATGTTTCGAAAAAATTGTGTATCAGTCAACTGGGGAAAACCCAAATCGAATTCGAATTCAAACAATAATTCGAACTTAAGGTTGGTAACACATGGGCTACATGTGCACAAGCCACACAGTAAGTGTCGTGTCCCCAAAGTGGGACACGACGTATCCAAGTCACGAAAATACACAGAGAGCAGGAAAGACACACTGACAGCCTCGTGCAGAGGTACAGCGTGACCTAGGGGCTCGTGTGTTCAACCTCGAGCCTCGTGCTCAAGTCTAGAGTTAGGTTAGGAGTAGGGCTACGTGTTAACGTGTCTGTATTGTGTCCACGTGGTGCACAAGGTCGTGTCCAAACCCGTATCAGAGCCTAGTGTGTGCGTGTGTGCTGTGCTCGTGCAGTCCAGTACGAGGGAGTTTTCTCTCGAAACACTCAACAATACCTCCCCAAATTTTGTGGGCACAATGTCAGTCATTGCCCCTAGGTGCTGACCAAAATTGGTCGGGTCTTGTGTCGTGTCCAGTGAGAACTGGACACGAGGTAGCAGGACAGTGCACAGTGCTGTGTACAGCGTATTCGTGTCCAATTTGGACATGGACACGACACGGTCTCGTGCTCAGTGTCATGGTTCTGTGATCTACACCTATAGGGTTAGAAGATTGTCTAATTAGTTTTCAAAATATTAACATTTAATTGGTAGAGGCAAATCATCAAACACTTATATTAAAACCTAGATACGTGTCCGATACGGACACCAAACCCAATCCAATTTCTACCAAACTCAGCCTATAGGTCCCTGGTACCTAGATGCATGCATCCATGAAGAGAAATCACAATATTAGTAGGTTTAGAGGCATTTTACCTATTGAGTGAAAACTCAATGAAAAGCCTAGAATAGGGGTGGGTGTCCTCTTCACTTGGGGGTGCCAAATGCTTGTGCAACCTTGCTAGCTAGCTTCCCTTAGCATCCTCAATAGTAGGGGATTCCAATGCAAGAAATTTGGCTTAAATTGGAGTTGATTTGGATATTTGGGGAGAAGTTTAGGGAAGAACACAAAAGAGGCAATTAAAATGAATTAAAAATGGTGCAAATGATTAATGTGTTGCATTTATAGAGGGGGAAATGTGTGATGGATGTTGAAAACATTAGGGTTAGGGTTTAGGATGAGTGGCTAAGGTTTCTCCAACAAATTCTAAGGCTTCCTATTGGTTAAGGCTTCTTTTCACAAATATCTCAAAAGAAAATATCTTTCCTAATAATATCTAGATATTACACTAATGTAATTACTTAATTGAAATCCTCTAGCTTAGCTTCTAGGGTCAGGGTTAACATCTAGATTAGGCTAACTTCTAGGTCAAGTCTCAACAATGTAACTAACACATATTTAATTAATATAATTCACAATTTCACAAAAGTGTCAAAATGACCAAAATACCCCTAGGCTTAAAAGTAGAAATTTGAAATCCTAAACACATGATTAGGTCTCCTTGGTCATGATTAGTCTTCTAGGTCATGTATGACTAAGGTTACACTAGCAAAACACCAATTTCACATTTCACTCAATTAAATAGTTTTAAAATAACTAAAAATCACCAAAAAATCATATCATGACTTAAATATCATTATTAAATGATTTAAAATACAAAAGTTCAAAATCACCCTCATTTGGAAAACTGGGAGTTACAGAGACTCTCAGGAATGACTTTGTGGGATTCATCTTGAGTTGATGCTGGCGTATTAGATCGAAGATAGTTCTCAAGTCTTGGATGTGGTCTTCCTTTAGACGACTTTTGCAGCAATATCATCGACATAGCATTCATCTATCTTCCATAAATGATCACGGAAGATAGTATTCATAGCCTGCTGATAAGTTGCACCAGCATTTTTAAGACCGAATGGCATGACAGTGTAGCAATATACTCCCAGAGGAGTACGGAAAGATGTATATTTCTCGTCTTCTGGATGTATCTTGATTGGATTGTATCCTGAGAATCCATCCATAAAAGATATTCGTTCGAATCCGCAAATGTTGTCGATCATGACATCAGTGATCGGAAGAGAAAACTCATCCTTGGGATAAGCATCGTTGAGATCTCTAAAGTCAATACAGACTCTGACATTTCCTATTTTCTTCATAATTGGGACAATATTAGCAACCCAGTCAGGATGTTGTTCTTCTTTGACAAAACCATAAGAGATAAGCTTCTTGACTTCAATTTCTATAGCATTCATCATGTCAAGTCGAAATCAACGATGTTGTTGTTTGACCGGCCTTGCATTGGGCAAGATATTGAGCCTACGGGTAGCAATCTGAGGAGCCAGTCCCAACATATCCTCATAACTCTAGGCAAAGACGTCAATGTATTCCCAAATAAGCTGAATTAATTCTTATTTATCCGCTTCTGGAAGACTCTTGCTGATGAAGATAGGCCTTGGCGAGCCTTCTTCTCCAATATCAATCTGAATTAATTGATCTTTAGTAGGGGGTTCTCGTTGGTCAAAGTAAAGTTTCCATTGAGTGTCCATTATTTGCATCCAAGGATCTGCTTCAGGAGCTTCAATAAAGTCATCATCATCTTATGAGAATTTAGCAGACACCATATTGGAAGATAGTGTTACCCGATGGACGTGGCCTACACTGGTATCAGAATCCCATAAAACAGAATTAAAAGAGTTAGATCGCTCCTCTTTATCGGATTCAGAGGCTTCTAGGGTCAGAATCGACGAGATATAACCCAATCCATGCTTCGTTTTACCATAATATTGCAGTGACTTTCCTTTTGGAGCAGGAATACAAATAGGAGTTCGCCTTTCCTTACCGCCATTGAAACCAGTTTTAAATTTGTAGCCCAACTTTTGAATGATATCTTTTGATTGTTGACTATAACGACATAGTTGAAGTCTCCCATTATCGTTATTTTCTCCTCGCTATCGGGCGTAGTCTTCTGCTCTGTTCCTTTACTAAAAATATAGGAAGTTCATCTTTCTTCCTGGAAGGAACTAAGAAGAAGGAGTCTTGCACTGGTTCGAGCAATACTTCATCTTGGAGAGGTTGAACTGCTCCTATTGTAAGTGGTTTGAAGTAATCTAATATTTCTAAGTAACATCGAGTATAATAAAGACATCAGTATACTGTAAAGGAGATGCTACTTTATTGATTTGTACATCATCATTTACAACAGGGTTCTTGGCCTTAGCATAAAGCTTGGTAAGGTTCAGAGAAGGAAAAGGAGAAGGAGAAGGAGGAAGCTTGTTACAACGAAGGTCGATAATAAGAGTTCAGAAAAGGTGAGCTCCCTCTGTTTTATTTTTGTAGGATGTTTAGCATGAGAAGAGAGATGAATGGTCAACGTCTGAGAGGATAAAGGATGAGAAGCACGTCCTTTGACCAAAATCACAAGGACATCATCTGGGGTGTCCCTCTGCTCTTCCTCAGTATCCATGGCCAGTACAACTTTTATGAATTCCTCCATGTACATTCGGGAATCAGTACAATAAGCTTCGATACCCCGAAAGGGGTTAAGATCAGTCACCTCTTTTTGGACCTCTCCATTGACGTCCACATACTTGAAGCATTGATAAAGAGTTGATGGCACGATATTATGCTAATGCAGAAATGGTCTTTCCAGCAAGGTATTATAGGAGCCATGATTGTCGATCACATAGAAGGTGACCTTTGTATGGAGATTGTCGATTTATAATTTTAGGCGAATCTTCCCCAGGGGTTCACTTCTACCGGAATTAAATTCCAGGATAGTCATGATAGTTGTGGAATGATTATGCACAGGTATCTTCAGAGCATCTAATAGAGTCTTTGGCATGATACTGAGTGCAGACCCAGGATCGATCAGGATGCGGTCAACCTTTATTGTATCGACATATCCCATAAAAGAGAGGTCGGTCATACCGATTGTCTTCCAGCAGCATATCATCTTGTGTAAAGGTGATGTTGGGCATCAGCTCCATCACACTATGACAATGAAAGTAGGTCACAGGCTCCTCATCTGGATTCTTAAGGAGTGTTAGACAAGTGTCGGCTTGCATCAAAGCTTCACTCAATATTTTTTGAGTTTCCCTTGAGAGGCGCAGGAGTTCAAAGATTGATAACCATGCTGGAGTATTAACCACTTGAGTCAATATATCAAAGTTATAAGGCTTCCCAAGTCCAAGAGGTGGAATCTTCTTTAATACTTTATCAAAGCAGACATGCTATTTTTTTTGTCGGCCGCCGTCAATTTGGAAGGAGTTGGTTCCACTGGAGGTAATAAAGCCGATGGAACATTAACAGAAGGAGAAGATGATGCTGGAGGAGCCTCCAGAGCTGGAGCATGGCTCTTTTGACCTTCTGAATAGTTTTTCAGGTAAAGTCTCCCAGACCTGGTACCAGTTAAGGCTTTTTCTTCGGATACAGGTTCGAAGGACACCATATTATAACTCTTTGTCCGGATCTTGCTTTTGGACAACTTCTTTTGATAAGATGAAGAGTCTGTCCAGAAACCCAACCAACACGAGATTGGTTGTGTGAAAGGCATAGAGAAAGAGGTACAAGAGATCATTTTCCATGATTCAGGCCAGGAGCCTTTTGTAGATCATATCCTATCTTTGTCATGAGTTCACGAGATTGTTGACTATATAGATAGAAGACTGGTTGGTAATTGGCCTCTACCTTTGGCAGCGTTATCTCATAAGAAGAAGAAGAAGAATCTGTCGTCGAGGTGAAGGTAGCAGTTAAAGGTGGAAGACAGTGTTCACCCAATAAAGTCATATGACATGACTTATATTTGGTTGCTCTACTAGATTTTGTGGATGAAGAAGGTGCTTCAAAGTCAGCCACCAAATCAGGATGGATCCACATAATCTTCCCTTTATAGGTTGACAAAGGAACAAGACCATAAGTTCGTGCAGGTGGAAGATTGACAATCTCCAGAGTAGATTTTGGGAAAGGTATGATTCCATCATACACAAGTTGAGCAGGAAAATTGCTAAACTGTAGAGAAATGACGTTAGCAGTTACGGTCTTCTCATTTGTTGAAGAGTGATTGCACCAGATTTGATTATCTATTAGATTTTCCCTTTTGAGCACATAGCATGCTCGAGTCGGGTGTCCAATAAACCTGTGATACACACAACATTTAGGATGATCAGTTTTACCCATTTTCTCTGACCGCTTTGTGTCCGGCAGCTAAAGTTTATTGCTCTGGATCAAGCAATCAAAGATGCTCATGACATCATCCTCGTCGAAGGAGTATTCTTCTTTAGGATGTGGTACCCTTTGTGGTAGTATCGTTGGAGTAGGTGTTGACTGACCTATGTTGACGGCTAGAGTTTCTTTGTCTTTAACATTGATAGTCAAAGTCTCTTTGCCTTTACGGTTATTTTGACGGCCACCGCCGTTGGATGTAGTATGTTCATCTCTGTCAAGATTATGCATCTGAATGCCTAATTGTTTGAACTTGTCGGTACTTTCTTCTGCTATCTTGGCATTTACTATGAAGGAAGGCCAATCCTGAAACTGTGTAGAGCCAGTCCACATGCTGATTATAGACAACAAGTTTGATTTGTATGTGTCTATAGTCAAAGCATCTAGAGTTTCCAGAGGCATTTTGAGTGCCTTACGACGGAATCGTTCAATGAAACGTTCAGTAGTTTCATTATGAGATTGTTTAATTTTGATGAGGGCTGACATAGTCATGTCTTTGTTTTCTCATAAAAATGTTCCAGGAACATTTGTTTGAATCCAGAAAAGAAGGTTATGCAACCGTCTGATAAACTGCGGTACCAGTCATAAGCTGCACCAGCTAAGCATCCTACGAATACTCTAGTGAATAGAGCATCGTTTGGCTAAAGTTGATCAGTTATTACCTCAAAGTGGTTGAGGTACTAGCTTGGGATGTACTGCCATCAAACAACATAATGGTAGGAGATTTATATTTGGGTAAAAATTGAACTTCCTTCCACTATATGAGATAAGGTTGTTTAATATCCAAGCTTTTGTAGGTCGACTTTCTTTGAAGGTTTTAAACAGAGTACGCAAAAGTTTTATGGCCTCATTAGCATCTCTCGCTAGTTGTGGAGCAGTGGACTAATTTGGTATATTAGGAGGAGAGACTGCATGATATGTACCATCCCCAGCACCAGACTGACTTGGAGTAGCCTGGACTGGTACTGAAGTAGTATGAGGAGACTGTACCCCCAGGCTAATGTTGACGGGAGCAGATGCCATTACAGATTCTTAGGTTGGAATCGAATTCGCAACCGGTAGAATCGTATGTTGTGTCATGATCACAGCATGTATGTCTGACATCATTTTGGCCATGCTCTTCAAACTGGCCTCCAATACAGCAATTTTCTTCTTTTGACTGTTAGAGATAGATACGTCTTGTTCTTCATTAGTGACATATGATGTCACTTCTCTGGCCAATAAAGAGGAACTGGTAGAAAAGATGGTCCGCTCAGAACTTTCATTGTCGGCATCCAAGTCATACAAGGAACTACCCCCAGGACAAGGAATAGAAAGGTTCCTTTGACTGAAGGAATCTTGGTCAAAGTCAGGAAGATTTCTTTGAATGATTGTTTCTTGGTCAAAGGAAAGATTTCTTTGACCGATTGTTTCTTGATCAAAGGAAAGATTCTTTTAATCGATTGTTTCTCGGCTTCTTGATCGGGTGTGTCGGTAGACCCCTTCATCGGAATCACGGATCTGATCCAAGTATTATTGACTGGGGTTACAAGATGTGTTACATCTCGGGCGCTTTCCACGCCAAGTGCTTCGGGATGTCATGTTGACAGAAGCGTACAATAATTCATCTTCGTCCACTATCACTGGTTCAGGAGTCTGAGTATAGTTCAAACGGTCGAAGACAGACCACTTGACTGACTGGTATCAACATTTGATGACTACCTCATAGTGATGATTACAGTGATGTTCTTATTGTGGAGCTACAAGTGGATGGGATGGCCTTATAATCTTCTGCTTCTGTACAAGAAGTTCACGGAGATCGGTTACAACGACAGGACGAGAAGAAGTCAGAGGGATATATTCCTTGATAACATTGGAAACATAATTTCGGTTCTTGAGATGTGTTGTACCCTGAGTGTACAAGGAGGTGCTGAACTGATTGGCATAGGTAAAAGGATTCTTGACTTCAGGAGTCTTCCTCTGGCGCAAGTTGGTTGCTGGCGTAGACTGTGACTGGCGCACATTATGACTTGCTGAAGTTGTTCTTGACTGGGGCAAGTCAGATAGGTGTGCCACTTGTGTGTCTTTTTGAGATACCAACAGCTTTCCTTGTTTGGACCTTGAGATGTGCAGGGCTGGCAGATCCTGAATTGAATTCATGGGAGTAGGTAGAAGGCATGTTTGTGTTGCGTACCATGTTCCTGTGCGCTTGGCATGGTGCAACTGGGTAGCAGAAAGTTCATTTTAAACATAACTTACTTTTTTGCCAGAGATTTGATTGTCTCTGTCAAGATGAGTAGAGTTTCTACCCAAAAGAGCTTTTGTACCGATTGGCGCAAGGGCGCAACCAGAAGTATTTTCCGCCAAGTCAAGAACGGGAGAAGAATGAGGAAAGACTAAAGGGCGCTTCCTTTTGTTTTGTACCAGGGCAAGAATAGGTGTACTCCCAACAAGTTTCAAACTTGGGGAGGAAGAAGGAGTAGCTAAAAAGAGTTTTTCCTTATTCTGTGCCAGGGCAGGAATAGGCGTAGCTTGTAGAGAATGAGAAAAGGCCAAAGGATATTCTGATTAGTAGCCTCACTTGACAGGCTCTTCTCCGAGTTTAGAACTGGAGAAGAAGAAGGAGTAGCCAAAGGACATTCCCATTTATTTTGTGCCAGAGAAGAAACAGGCGCAGGTTGCGCAGAAGTAGTGATTGGTGTTGTTGAGGACTTGGGAGTCCATATGGCACACACCTTGTTCTTGGCAGCCACAGTGGCGCGCCTAGCACCCCCAGCACTAATCATGGCTTCATAGGCTGTTTGGTCGACTTGCACGACTAAGGTCTTCTGCGTCTTGCCGATCGATGCGGTATCACATTGAGTTATCACTTTCTCGTCGGAGGAGAAAGTCGTCCCCAGCAGAGATGCTATTTTGTTTACAAAAACAAAAGTTTGATTTCTACAAACTAAAAAAGAAAGTACAAGAGTACAATAATTTTTGGAAAAGTACAACTATAGAAATCTGATCAGAAGGCGATCACTTTATCCCTTGGACGATGTGATATTGAAGACACAAGACTTTGGAGAATGAAATAGCACTTTAGCAGAAGATTATGATCATTAGTGATACTTTGGAACTGATTTAAAACTCTATTTATAGAGTTCTTAAATAACTGTTTTTCTGGGTTGCGTGCACTCTGAGTTGCGGGTCTCATGTCCAGTTGCGTAAGCGGTTACTTTAACTGTTGATGACGCGTGGCATCTTGTTAGTAAGATGCACGTGGTCGTGGGCAGTGTAGTAGACACGTTCTTCAAAATTAGTGGCATGCGCGCCACGTCATTTAGCTTCTGGACAAAAATTGATCAAGTGGCGCCAACTAGCCAGTTTGTGCCAGCGCAACTTGATAACTGGTGCCTCTAACTCAGTCTTTTGTGCTATGGAAATTTCTCGTGCCCTTTGATAGCTTGCGCGAGCTAGCTGTCAACACTTAATGCTGACAAAATCTTCTCCAGCGTCGCGTTGCTCGGGATTCGAAGAGATATTCTCCGACTGCTGTGTTGTCAGTAATGATAGCTATCGTTACAACTTCTCGAGGAAACTTGCCACGTGGGGACCCGCGTACTTTGATATAGGCGCAACCTAGGTCTCGCGCAAGTCAATGACTAGGCGCCACTTGATGCTGGCGCCTTCTTGTGAGTGGCGTCCATTCATTTTTGAGCTTCTACAATATTCTTTATCGTTGTCTGAGTCACTAGCATCACTCTCGTACCAGATGTTAGTATTGGCGTACTTCCGTGAGGATGAGCTACTTTTGTTGGGCTTTTCATACTTGCTAGGTTCTTTTCTTCCGATTGGACAGTCCCACTTGATGTGTTCATTTTCTTGCAGTTGTAGCAATCAGGTTCTTCATCAGTGTCCCTTATGAGCGATTCTCTTTATTGAACTTAAGGAACTTTCTGAAGTGTCTAACGTTGGGGGCGATATCTTCGTCATCTGAATCATCAGCATCGGAGTCATCTTTTGAGGAGAGCTTGACCTGCCTTGAGGGTAAGGGAATTTTCTTTTTCCTTGATCTTTTCTTTCTTTTTTTTGCATGGAGGCTTCTTCTTGGTCCTTCATATCCAACTCGTGGGTCATGAGCTTTTACATAAGAGTCTCAAGGTTCATGGTTCTAAGATCATTTCCTTTGATGATAGCGGTGGCTTTGGGATTCCATCCTTTAGTAAGTCCTCTGAGAATCTTTCAAATCTTCTCATGAGTGAGATATTCCTTACTAAGAGAAGAGAGAGGGTTAATTATATCAAAGAATCTAGTAAACGTGAAAGTAATAGACTCATCTTGTTTCATTTTAAAGATTCGTACTCTTGAGTGAGTCTACTAATCTTAGATTATTTTACTTATGATGTCCCCCACGTGTGTGACTTCTAAAAACTTTTCATATTTCATTGAAAGTTTTGCAAGTGAAGATTCTATTGAATTTATTGCTATCAAGAGCACAATAGAGTGCGTTCATAGCCTTTGCATCCCGACTAAGATCCTTCTTGCCGTTTTCGAAATTTTTTGCCATAAGTGTTTCCGAAACAACTTCCTCAATAACTATGGAAGATTTAGGTATACCATTTAAAACGCAATCCCATAGATCAAAATATAGGAATTTTAAGTAGATGCTCACCCTAATCTTCCAATAGTTATAGTTGGTTCTATCAAATAGAGGAGGTCTATTTGTGGAGTGTCCCTCATTATGGAATGAGTTGAGACTAGGGTTAGTGACCGTTGATCACTCTAAGGAGGTAAGTCCAAATCAAGAGACTAGGCTTTGATACTAATTGTAGAACCTAGAGGGGGGGTGAATAGAAAAATAAAATAATTACCAACAATAATAAGCAAGATAAATAGTAATCTAAAAGAGAGAGAATTAAACACGCGATGTATCCTGGTATCCTCCCATGAGACACTCTAGTCCCGGAACTCTCTCCGGCTTTAATCCACTATTTGAGTAAATAGTACAACATGAGCTTTGATCCGAAGACTCGTCAACTTCTTACACACGAGTTTTTATCCGAAGGCTCGTCAACTTCAACAAACACAAGAGAAAAAATTTCGATCTTCTGAACACTTGGAAGATCTAGGTTACAACTCTTTGGAAAAAAAACTCTTAACACTTTTGTGGATGACAAATGAAAGCTTCGTAGAGTTACGATAGAGCTCTTTGGTAGATGAAAAATTTAAGGCTCAAGTGGATGATCATTATGAAGAAAGGGAAGTCTATTTATATAAATCCAAAACAAGTGCGCATTTACTACAAATCCATCGGTTGTCTGCGGACGTCCGACGGATTATCCGCTCCAATAGTAACTGCTAGAAGACTAGCTGCTGGATACATTAACTGCTCTTGATAATGACCGTTGGATTTGAATTTCAAACAGCTAGCTCAATATTGCGGATTATCCGAAGGTGATCCGCGGATGTCTGTCGGATCATCCGAATGTCCTCACAAATACTTGTTATTTCAAAACAGAATATCCGACGGTGATCCGCGGTGATTTGAAGGATGATTCGAATGTCCCCACAAAAATTTGTTGTGACAATTCGGACCACCCGACTGTAATTCGTGAACATCAAATGGATGATCCGCTTCTTCATAAATTTTTATTGTTTATATTTAAGACTTTTTGTTTTGTCATCCATACATAAGTGTTTTACACTTGTTTCCTATGTATTACAGACTCTTGGAGATATGAAGCTGGATCTTTGACTTGTGAACCTTTGTATTCTTGATTGTGATCCAAGATCGAGTCTGAGCATCAGGTGATGGACGCAAATTTCTTTCATTGATAGAGTGCTTTCTTTAGAACCTGGGAAGTAAATGTATCTAAAATAGTAGAGACGTTAATTGTGAATAAGATATCAAAATTAATGTGCCAACACTAATAAATAACAACAAATAATTAAATTTATGTTATTACTTTATTTTATTTAGCATGCATAACTTGTAAAAGTATGAAAATAATTTTAGATAGATTATGTAAAGGTTCAAAGTGTAGAAATATACAATATTTTAGAAGCAAAGATGAATATTATGAGAAATTTTAGAGGGGCTCAAGCGTGCAACTGTTACAAATTTTACAAAGTAAATGGACCAAATAAGAACCAACAATAATGTTACCAAGTGAACCCAGCCCGGCCCACAAGTTCAAAGGATGGCAAGAAATTTTATATGGAGAAATATATTGGTAAGAAATTAGCTATAAGAAAATAAGTTTAGGATAACTATGAAGAGTTCGGTCAAAATTCCGCATGAGTATAATGAGGAATTCTAAAATATATTTTTTCTTTCAAAAAAATTAAAATTAAAATATATTATTATCCATATGCAAAATTAATTTGGATGAAGTAACACATATAATTTCATAGATAAATTGTTATTTGAATTTATAGATACACAATATAATACCAAAACATTTAGAAAGAGAACTAAAGGGGCGTTTGGTATGCGGAATACTATATAGCCGAGAATTCTATTCCCGAAAATCAAATTCCACAGAATTAAATTTTCTGGAAAATTACATTCCCATGTTTGGTGACAATATAAATATTCCCGGGAAAAAAAATAAAAAATAACAATAACGAAAAAAAATGAACAAATATAAAAAAATCGGTAAAAACGACAAAAAATCGGTAAAAACGAAAAAATGCTAAAAACGACAAAAAATCGATAAAAACGACAAAATAACAAAAAACGACAAAAAACGATAAAAAACGACAAAAAAAAATCGGTTAAAACGACAAAAATGATCAAAAAAGCGACAAAAAATGTATAAACGACAAAAAATAACAAAAAATGGTAAAAACGACAAAAATAATCAAAATACGACAAAAACGACATAAAATCGGTAAAAAAGACAAAAAAAAACCAAAATGTGGCAAAAATGACAAAAAAACAACAAAAAAATCGGTTAAAACGAAAAAAATCAGTTAAAACGACAAAAATGACAAAAAATCGTTAAAAACGACAAAAAAATCGGTTAAAACGACAAAAAATAACCAAAAAGCGACAAAAACGAAAAATAATCGATAAAAATGACAAAAAGGAAAAAAAATCGATTAAAACGACAAAAAATCGGTTAAAACGACAAAAAATAACCAAAAAGCGACAAAAACGACAAAAAATCGGTTAAAACGACAAAAAATGACAAAAAATCGGTTAAAATGACAAAAAAATCGGTTAAAAACGAAAAATTTCAGTTAAAAACAACAAAAAAAATTGGTTTAAATGACAAAATATAACCAAAAAAGCGACAAAAACGAAAAAATAATCGATAAAAAACGACAAAAAGGGACAAAAAAATCAGTTAAAACGATAAAAAATCGGTAAAAACGACAAAAATGACAAAAAAAAGCGATAAAAACGACAAAAAAGGAAAAACATGTTCAAAACTAATCAAAATTGATCAAAAAGAAGAAAAAATTTAGACAATTTTTTTTTTGTCCGGACAAAAAAAAAAAAAAAACCCGACCTATTCTCAAGGGATAGAATTTTCCTGTTTTGTGGGTAAACTATTTACCCGGGTATTTATAATTTTCGGGAAGAAATTTTTTATAAGCCAAACAAACGTGGTAATAGATTCTCATCTTAAATTTTTCCGGGAATAAAAAAAAAAGGGAGGATTTATGAAATGCCCAAAAACTAAAAAAGTTTTATGTAAAACCCACCGCTAAAAAAACTTTCATCGCGTGCCCAGAATTAGACAAACTTATCCAAAGCGGGTTCCAAATGACCATTTTGCCCTTCCTTTTAATTTATTGAAAACACCCACGAAACTGCTCTTAAAAAAAACGTTTCGATAATTCATCTTCTTCCATACGCTGCTCACTTTCGAATCTAGGTTTTTTTCCTCAAAAATCTTCAAAAACTCGTCGAAAAATTTCGGAAAGACCGGGACAAACGGCAAAAGTGCTAAAACGGAGGTCCAAACATCATTTTTTGTGATCTAAAATTTCGGAAGGCCGTCTAACGATAAAATCGTTACTTTTAGTCTCCTCGACGATACGCTCATTTTGCGACAAACGGGACCTCGTTTCGACCTCCCAGTCAAAAGTTATGGCTCTCCAAAGTTCAGCTGACCATAAAATGCAGGAGAATGGTCATTCTCCGTGTTAGAACACGAAAAATGTTAATTTCGCATGAGGGTGGTCATTCTCCGTGTTAGTAACACGGAGAATGTCATTCTCCGTCTTAATTTACACGGAGAATGACCATTCTCCGTGCTAAATTACACGGAGAATGACTATTCTCCGTCTTAATTTACACGGAGAATGCCATTCTCCGTGTAGTTTATCACGGAGAATGGTCATTCCAGTGTTAAAACACAGGAGAATGACCATTCTCCGTGTTAGAAACACGGAGAATGCCATTCTCCGTGTTAAATAAAACGGAGAATGTTATTCTCCGTGTTAAATAAAACGGAGAATAGCATTCTCCGTGTAATTTAGCACGGAGAATGGTTATTTCAGTGTTAAAACGCAGGAGAATGACATTCTCCGTTTTTAATAAAACGGAGAATGACGTTCTCCGTGTTAAATAAAACGGAGAATGGTCATTCTCCGTGTTAAATAAAACGGAGAATGGTCATTCTCCGTGTAATTTAGCACGGAGAATGGTCATTTCAGTGTTAAAAACGCAGGAGAATGGCCATTCTCCGTGTTAGAAACACGGAGAATGTCATTCTCCGTGTTAAATAAAACGGAGAATGGCATTCTCCGTGTTAATTTACACGGAGAATGGTCATTCTCCGTGTTAAATAAAACGGAGAATGGTCATTCTCCGTGTAATTTAGCACGGAGAATGGTCATTTCAGTGTTAAAATGCAGGAGAATGGCCATTCTCCGTGTTAGAAACACGGAGAATGTCATTCTCCGTTTTAAGGAGAATGGCATTCTCCGTGTTAATTTACACGGAGAATGGTCATTTCCAGTGTTAAAACGTAGGAGAATGGCCATTCTCCGTGTAATTTAGTTTTTTCAGGAATAAAGAGTTTGTTCTTCTTTCAAAGCGATGATAATTCTTATGGAAAAGAAGAAAGAAAGATCTTCTCTCCACAATTGACGTCGATGAAGATGATGATGATGGTGATGATGATGACGAGCGATGATCTGAGTTCGACCGAAGAAAAGCACACCGAACTACGAACGATCTTTGCGATCTCTGCTGAAGATGAGAGCAATGGAATTCAGATTTTCCGTGAATAAAAGAAGACGAAATCGCAATCCAGATCTGAGTTTTTTGAATTCAAATACATATAGATGACCAATTCGCGCGGAGGGGTTTTCGGTATTATAAAATAGCAGTTTCCAGCGGGTGGCATCTAAAAGGGAATCTTGGAATTTTAACGTGAAAATACTTAATTCTGGACATTCATAAAACTCATCCAGCGGGTGGGCATTTCATAAAAGCCCATCCCGAAATTGGGTTTCTCAGCAATTTCCAGAAAAAAAAATACCGCGTACCAAACGCCTCCTAATAGATATCACAACTTATTTAATTTTTTGAGTAATGTTTAAATTTTATTGATTTAAAAATTTAAATAAGTATTTTTTATTTGGTATTATCCATATTGTATTTTTTTTTTGTCTCATTAATATAATTTATTTTTATCCATATACAAAAATTATTTGATTTAAATATTTTTATTTAGTATTACTATTTCTTAATTTTCAACTTTGTCACCAGAATAAAAAAAATACAAAATTAAAATTTAAACGTGAAATCAAACACTTAAACTTTTTAATTCGAAGTTAAACAATTTAGGATCACAACACAAACAATCATTTTTTAACAATCATTTTTTTTTGATAAGTAGTTGTTACTTAAAAAGGTTTTTCTAACAACACTTGTCAAAAAACAAGCAAAGCAATTATGAGAAGTCCATCCCAAACCCAACTAAACCACTTTCCTTCTGTTCAACTTTTCGGGGCTGCTTTTGCAAATATGCCAGCCAAAGCATTTCCAAACCCAGTTCCCTTTCAGAAGTTGCATTCGAAAGCATCACCAAACCTAAGTCTGGAGTTTGGATAGGGGTGGGTAGGGTAAAAGTGGCATGCAATTGCCACTTTTAGTGAAAGTGCATCAAGTTCGAATGTTTGGTTAGATGCTGCAAGTGAAAATTTTCCGACAACTTGAGTTGTTGTCTTATGTTTTTGTTTTCATTATTTGCATAAAAAAAGCCATAGCAAGTGGACTGCAAGTGAAGAGAGACCTGACGGGGAGGAGGTCCGGTCGTTGGTCGTTGATGGTCACCCGCAGAGAAACGGTTCTAGATCGAGAACCACCGCTAGTGTAGGCATCGGTTCAAGATCGACCACCTCCAATACTAGGGAGAGGAGGCTTGGCCTTGGTCGTCGATGATCACTCGCGGTCAGTCCTTCAGATCTGATCTCCCGTCGCCTGGAGTCGTCCTTCCCCGAAGCCGACGAAGCCAGCAGCCGAGCTGCACATCTGAGCACTCCGGCCGAGCTCCGCTGCCTGGAGTCGTCTTTGGGTCTGCTCGACGACGTCTGGTGAGGGATTGGAGGCCACGGAGACGGAGCCGACGGATCGGGCCGGGAAGCGCCGCTGTGCCCCCGGTGGGCGAAGATCATGGAGACAAAAAAGACTGTAGCAAAACACATTTTGAAAAGTCATATACGGTGCAAGTGCCATTACAACATACTTCTAGTGTCACTTTTATACTTTGGTAACTCAACATGCTGCAAATGTCACTTTCACACTTCCGAAGAGTTTTCAATGTACAAAGTACAAACAGCCCATTAACAAACAAAAGTCTCCTAGAGCCGGGTCCAGATCTATGTTTCCCAAACCCGAACCGTACCGATAATTCCCATTCCGGTTCTCTATACAACGACTCCAACTAAAATTTCCCCATTCCTCTCCACTTCTAGATTCATGAGCTCAAAATTAAACAAATAATTCCGCAGAGGTACAAAACCTAATTCTTCCTCTCCCATCTTCTTTCCTGATCAACATATATTTCGTTAGTTCAACAATTTTTTTTTTATACTATTTCCCCATTTTTTGCGTATTTTTTTGATTTAATTTTCGGTGATCGAAGGGGGGCGATTCGCACGCGATCATGGCGCAAGGGAACTGGAGGCCGACAAGATGTAATCAAATCCGAAAGTTCAGTTTTTTTGGTGTTTATGTGCTAATTTTGATTCATTTTTCCTGACTTTGTTTGGGGGATTTATTTTTTTGCAGGCTCGATGTCTACATACACGATTATTTGGTGAAGAGGAACCTGGTCGCGACAGCGAACACTTTCAAGACGGAAGGGAACGTTGCGAAGGACCCAGTAGGTAACGTGGTCCTTTTCCTTTTTCCTCGATTTGATGATCAAAACTGGAAATTTATTGTTTTATTTGGTTGTTTATGGTGGATTAGCGACAAAAGTGGAAACTTGTCGCGGAATTGTATGTTAGATTTAGTAGGATTCGGGAAGAAGGAATAGAACACTGGTAATTGTACTATTTAGCTAGAAATGGGAACTTTTTGAGTTATTGAGTAGAAAAAAGAACAGGTTCTATAAGTGCACTTATAAGTGGAATGGAGTAAGTGACACTTATAAGTGAAAAATGACTTACAAGTGGAAACAAGAACATGTTTATAAGTGCACTTATAAGTGAAATGAAGTAAGTGACACTTATAAGTTATAAGTGACCCTCGCTTATAAGTTGAGAAAAAAAAAAAAAGAACACCCCCTAAAGGTCCACTATTTTTTGTACAAGAGAGAAAAAACATGGAAGTTTTTTAGAAATGTTGAGACCGGTCATTCAATTGGTGTCAACTTTTATTCGGACCTCACGTGTATCATCCTTTTGGAAATCCAGATCGATCTGCTTTATTATGTTAGGAGAAATTAAAGTATCTTGTATATAGACTTCTTAAAGTATTGTTTAATTTAGTGGGCTTTAGGAAGAAGCAGTTATGTATTATTTGTCGAGTTATTTGATGGTGGATCTAGAAATGGAACTTCCTAGAGACTGATTTGGTGGTACGATCTGAAACGTAGCATAAATCCCGATAAACGGCAGTTCGAGACGCAACTATAGGTTATGTTGGTTTAATGCGGAAGCAAGAAGTGCTGTATTCCTCAAGTAATTTGGTTATGGAACTTTCGGTTATTAAAGATTAACTCTTTTGTAGAAGGGGAAAAAAGCAAATTTGTTAGAAATGTAGAGATAGACTATTCAGTTGTCGGCGTGGCTTGAAGGTGATGGTGGATTCATGATAAAAGTTGAAACTTAGAGGTTATAGTTAGCAGGACTGGGAAGAAGTTATTATGTACTCTTTGTCGAGTTATTTAATGACGGAGCTAGAAGTGGAACTCTAGTTTATTATAAAGTAAAATTTGTAAGAGATGTAAAGTTCCTTTTGACGATAGTCTGAAACTCAGCATAAACACTGATATTTTACTTTTATGGTTATTTTTGGTGAAACCCTGACAACAACAGTTCAAGTCACAACTATAGGTTATGTTGATTTAGAGATGGCAATGTTGTACGCTTCAAAATAAATACTCAACGAAATTGGATTTATATAAAAAGGAAAAAACCCATAACTTATGTAAAAAAAAATTCATATACATTAAATTCATTGACGAGTCAAAAAGAAAAATGGAAAGAACACACAACAACCAAAATGAATTTTACTTTTCTTGATGCTGAAGTAACTTTCATCTACTGGAAAAAGATTGATTGTTTTGTGAAATAATCTCTGGACCCATAAAAGGTGGGATTTGTGCTTGTGGAAATTATCGAGCGATCAAAGATGAGAAAGAAGACCCGAAATTTCGTGAAGAAAGCAATTTTTTGTATGGAGCTAGAAATGAAAGATTAGGTTATTAAAACTGAACTCTTTTATAGAAGAGGAAAATGGAAATTTGTTAGGACTTTAGAGATTGGTTATGCCGGTGTGGCTTAAAGGTATCATAAATTGAGACACACTAGCTTCTTAAAGCAATTCTCTATACACTTCTATACAATGTATTGTTGTAAACTCTTATTCAGGCCTCATCTTTATCATATTTTCAAATCGAAATCAGTCTGCTGTATTATGTTAACAACAATTCATCCATCTTGTATATAGACTTCCTAAAGTATAGTTTAATAATAGTAAGGAAAAATGGTTTTTTTAAACTAGTAATTAGTTGACAATATGTGAATATTTGGGTTGTCGTTCCTTCACTCTTTGCTGTAATGTGTCATAGAGATGAATGCATACCCTAAAGAAAATTGTATAATCTTACTTCTTGGTCTAGACTCTTTATAGTTTAGGAGAGCTTGGAGGGTGCTCCTTGGTAGGTCCTACATGACAACTGACCACCTAGGCTTTATGGCATGACCCTCATGCTCATAGTTACCTTGACTAGGAGTTTGGCACCAACATAGAAGATTGACGTCATGTCCACAGCCGATTATAATTTTTTTTGTCAAATCTTGTATAGAGCTTTTTATGCTACATACTTGAGCCTATTTTGATGGTAGAAGGCTTGGATGATGATGATGATGACAATATGTGAAATTTGTACTGCCCAAGTAATATATATAAGAAAGATTATATGGGGTGATATCACATCTAAATGAAAAGCGAGCATTCACACACATTGGACCATTCTTTAAGTGCAGACTCTTTATATCGATTTGTATCCATTTCATGTATATTCTATGAACGGTGAAGGAAACTGGAAGCAACTTTTACCTCCTCATTAGAAGATGTGTAGAGTTATGTTTTGGTCATCTATTTTCCTTGTCCAGTTTCTTGTGGACATGACATGAAGTTTGTCTTTTGTCAACAATGTTGTAAAAGCCACTAGGCAGTAGTCAGGTGGGCACCTACTGCCTAGCGCCTTGCCTTGCGTAGGCGTTGCCTAGTTCTAGGCAATCCACAAAAAATCGGTAAAAAAAAAAAACTGCTTAAAATTGCCCATAAACCCCAAATAACATGCATAATCGGGCACATGAACATGCTAAGGGCATTAGGCGGGCGCCTAGGTGGCATCAGGCGGGCACTGGATGCCTAGCGCTAAGCCCGATTTTTAGAACACTGTTTGGCATTCTTATGAGCATAATAACTCAACTCATAAGACTATAGTAAATTAATAATTGATAAGAGAAACATATTTGCAACTCCTTCAATTCCATTGTCTAACAGAACTTTGATTTGCAGCAATTGATGCTCCCGGAGGATTTCTCTTTGAATGGTGGTCTGTGTTTTGGGACATATTTATAGCAAGGACTAACGAAAAGCATTCTGATGTTGCTGCGACATATTTGGAGGTGAGATTTCTGAATGGAGTAAATGTGCCCATGTCCCACTACTTCATCTCCCACTTATTCATAGAAAGTTGTTCTCGCTAAGTTGTTTTAATTATGCAGTCACAGAAAGCTAAGGATCAACTCCAGATGCAGCAATATCAACTTGCACAAAGGCAGGGTCAGTTGCAACGTACAGATCCTAATCATCCTGCACTTAGTGGTTCTATGAATGGCATGCACAATGATGGCGCCTTGGGTTCTCCGGCAGCTTCTACCTTGTCTACCAAATTGCTTGATGAACGTTTGAAGAACCCACATTCTATGGATACTAGGTCACAATT
>JANAVB010016503.1:0-24933 GCA_029216955.1 Iris pallida
ACCTTGCTTTAACTGTATAACCCGCTCTGATACCAATTGTAGGAACGAAACCGTAAAGCAGAATACTCTAGAGGGGGGTAATAGAGTAGGTAGCAGAATATTGCTAATTAAAACTTGTTAGTAGTTTGATCACAGATATAATAAGATAATCACAAAGTAATAACTGTAAAAAAAAGAGTGATCAGAAAGGAAACGCAAACACAGAGATTTATAATGGTTTTCCTCTTGTGAGGACTAGTCCAGTCGAAAGAACTCTAGCTTCCAGTTGAATCCACTATTGGAAAATCTTGCAAGTTTTTATACGAAGTCCTTACAACTTCTACAGATGCGAGCTTTGATACGAAGAACTCGACCAACTTCAGTTTTGAAGAGTCTTTCTTCAATCATGCCTCTAATTATAATTTCTCTGAAATCTTCTAGACCGCACCGTACCGACAAATTGACTAGAGAATTGTAACTGGCTTGGAATTTAAAAATGGAAGCTTTTTAGAACTCTTTGGAAGAAACGTAAGCTTTAGAAGAGAGAAGATGAAAGTGAATTGGTGTGATAAAATGATCAGAATTCTTCTCTATTTATAGTTTTTCCAAAGACAGAACTCTGACAGAATTCGGACAGAATTTGGACAGAACTCTTTGCAACCTACCGCAACTGAAGGAAGACCAAGTTTAAAATCTAACGTTCACATAACGTTCACCTTGGCCGAACTCTGGCCGGGTTCTGTCAGGGTTTGGTCAGATTTATTTTATGAAAATTGTTTTTGGCTTTTTGAAAATCCTTCAGAAGCTTTTTATAAAAGTAGATATTTTTCAAAAACATAGGTCATTTTAAAAAGATAGGTCAGTTTTAAAAAAATGATTTCGGATAGCCTATTTGCCAGTACGACTTGGTGTATAATGTATTCCTAGACTCAATAAAAGAAAATTACATTGCGTAAGGAAATACAGTCTTGAGTGGCAAACAGCTTCGGTCTTAAACTGAGTAGATATCCAATATTGATCAGTGTCAAAAATGTCTTTAGTAAACATCTGAATTATTTCGTATATTGAGACAGAGTTTGATCAATTATTAAAATCCTGTTTGACCATGACCAATGGGCCAACAATAATTGTAGAGGTCTAGTGGTACTTACAACATTCTTGGATTTAAAGACGGACCGGGTAGCTTTGTTCTTTTTACATTCGCTACATACCGTATCCTTCTTAAAAGATATGTCCGGGAAGCCGCGTACCAACTTCATTGTGGATAGTTTTAATCCATGTTTGCATGACCGAGTCTCATAAGCCATAGTTGACTCTCAATGCTCTTGGCCATCAAGCATCTACCTGTTTTGTTAGCATCTTGTAACAGATAAAAAATATATATATTGTCTCCCTGATACCTTCAAAGATAGTACTGCCAGTTGAGCTATCAACTATAGTACATTTATCTTTGATGAAGTTAATGCCATAACCGTGATCAGCTAAATGGTTTATGCTGAGCAGATTATGTTTTAACTCGGTAACTAGACAAACATCTTTAATCACAGGATAGGGAGCCTTACCAATGTCACCGATACCGATTATGTACCCTCTCAAATTATTATCGAAGAGACGTATCCTTCTTTATTCTTCTTCGACAGTATTATGAATAATGATGCATCACCGATCATGTGCCATGAGCAACCGCTGTCGAGGATCCATTTGCTTCTAGCATGTGAAGGGCGTTCCACCTACAAAACAGTTTGTAAGATGAAACTCTTGGTACCCATTTCTTGTAGGGTCATGACATGTTAGTCTTTGGTATCCATGCATAAATATTTAAATCTACTAACTTTTTGATTCTACATGCAGAGGATATATGACCAATGAGGCCACAATAATAACATTTTGTATGTTGAGTGTTGAAAGTTGTGTGAGGTACAAGATTGGTAGGTTTTAGTTTTCTAGTATAAAAAAATACATGCCTATTAGTCTTATTAGGCAGTGGTTTGGTATGGTTTGGTCTGACGGTGTTTGGTTTGGGTGTGTTCCGATGATTCAGGTAATTGACATGTGTTAGAATAGGAAGCAACAACTTCAAGCCGTTTTCCTAAACTAATTTCCAACTTTTTGTAGGTGTCATATAATCTAGTATAATCAGATGTAAGTGTTTCCATTCTGACTTGTGCACACTGGAGACTCTTTCTCTCCTTAGATAGGTCTTCCTTTAGCTGGATGATAGTTTGGTCTTTTTCTTCAGATAACTTGATAGTCTCGTGTAACAACAGCTTAATAGATGAAAGCTCACGAGACTCAATAGAAGAGTCATTATTTCTAACATCAGCTAATTGGTCGGTAAGTCTTCCTATCTCACCTTTGTACTCTTTGAGTAACTTCTTAGAGGTTTCATATTTACTACACAATTTTCTGTAGTCATTTAATAGGTCGCTGAAAGCCTCTCCTAGTTGCTCAAAGGTGAAATCATCATAAGGATCAAACAGAGGATTAGTGATTACCTAATCGTAAGCCATCAAGCATACATTTGCAGCGTCATCTAATTGTTCGTCTTCTGAATCGCTGGCTTCTCTTTTATGCCATATGCTTGTATTGGCATACTTCCTTGATGTAGATCTCTTCAGGTAGCCTTTGTCATTTTTGCTGTATTTTCTTGTTGATGATGATGCTGTTGGACAATCTTTCTTCATATGTCCTTTCTTCTTACATCCGTAGCAAACAGGATCTTCCTCGTTGTTGTTGATGTTGCTGTTGTTTGTTCTTCTGTTGAATCTCATGAACTTCTTGAATTTTCTTACCAGAAGAGCTTGATCTTCAGAGTCAGAGTCGCTGTCGTCAGAATCATCTTCGACAGTTCTTCTATATTGAGGCTTAAGAGCGATCGACTTTTCTGACTTCTCCTTTGGTGTAGCATCTTCAAAGTCTTGAAGTTCTAACTCGTGAGTGGGTAGCTTACCCATGAGTGTTTCCAGAGACATTGTTGAGAGGTCGTTTCCTTCAATGATTGTTGTAGCCTTTGGAATCCAGTTCTTTGTGAGAGCTCGTAGAAGTTTGCGAATCTTCTCATGGTTACTGTATTCCTTGCCTAATGAAGACAAAGGATTTATAATATTCAGGAATCTCGTAAACATCTGAATGACGGATTCATTTGGCTTCATCTTGAACGCCTCATACTCTTGAGTAAATCTGCTGATCTTTGACTCCTTGACTTGCGTTGTTCCTTCGTGGGTTACTTCGAGAAGTTTCCACACTTCATTCGATGTTGTGCAAGTCGACACCCTATTAAACTCAGTTCTGTCTAAAGCACAAAATAAAGCGTTAATAACACGTGCATCAAGACTGGCCTTTTTTTTCATCCTCAGTATATTTATCATGGGGTTTATCAACTAAAACTCCCTCAACAGTAATACGAGGAGGCTTTTTATAGCCATCAATAATTATAAACCATAAGTCAAAATAAAGAGATTTTAAGAAGAAACTCATTCGTGTTTTCCTATAAGTATAGTTTGTGCCGTCAAACAGTGGAGGTATGTTTGTGGCTTGGCCTTCACTTGTGAATTCCACAGTTGCCATATGTAATATTGTGATCTATAAAATAATTAAATATAACTGTAATTTTACCTTGCTTTACCTGTATAATCCGCTCTGATACCAATTGTAGGAACGAAGTCGTAAAGAAAAATACTCTAGAGGGGGGTGAATAGAGTAGGCAGCAGAATATTGCTAAATATTGCTAATTAAAAACTTGTTAGCAGTTAGATCACAAAAATAATATCAATAATCACAAAGTAATAATTGTAAAGAAAAGAGATCAGAAGGCAAACGCAAACACAGCGATGTATACTGGTTTCCCTCTTGTGAGGACTAGTCCAGTCGGAAGAACTCTAGCATCCAGTTGAATCCACTATTGAAAAATTTCGCAAGTTTTCATACGAAGTCCTTGCAACTTCTACAGAGGCGAGCTTTGATACGAAGAACATGACCAACTTCAATTTCGAAGAGACTTTCTTCAATCAAGTCTCTGATTATAATTTTTCTGAAATCTTCTAGACCGCACCGTACCGACAAATTGACTAGAGAATTGTAACTGGCTTAGAATTTGAAAATGAAAGCTTTTTAGAACTCTTTGGAAAGAAACGTAAGCTTATAAGAGAAGAGATGAAAGTGAATGAGTGATTTGAAATGATCAGAATTCTTCTCAATTTATAGTTTTTCCAAAGGCAGAACTCTGGCAGAATTCGGACAAAATTTGGACAAAACTCTATGTAACAATCCGCAACTGAAGGAAGACCAAGTTTTTCAAACGTTCGAAAATAAAACGGTCACTAACCGAACTCTGGCCGAACTCGGGCCGAGTTCTGTCAGGGTTGGTCAGGGTTATTTTAAAAGTAATTTTTAGGCTTTTTAAAATCCTTCAAAAGCTTTTGTAAATAAGGGATCTTTTTCAAAAATATAGGTCATTTTTAAAAATGATTTTGGATAGCCTATTTACCAGTACGACTCGGTGTACAATGTATTCCTAGACTCAATAAAAGTAAAAAATTACATTGCATAACGAAATACAGTTTCGAATGGCAAACATAGCTTCGATTTTGAACTGAGTAGATACCCGATCTTGATCAGTATACAAGTGTTCAAAACGTCTTTGAGTAAACAACTGAGTAGCTCTGTATATCGAGACAGAGTTTAATCAATTATTAAAATCATGTTTGACCATGACCAATAGGCCAACAGAGGAGGGGAAGGGGCCAAGGACGGACGTCAGAGAGGTGAAAAGCCAAGCTAAACCGGCCAGGGAACCGACCGGAAGAGCCAGGGGAGAGCCGGACGGCCAAAGTTCACCAGAGCAAGCTGGGAAGTAGTCCAAGCCGGAGGCGACGGATGGCCACCAGAGACGGCCCCGGCCATGGAGGAAAACACAGAACACCGAATGGAGCTGGAAAGGGGGTCCCGAAGAGGACAGAGGCAAGAAACCAGAGAAAGGAAAGGAGGGGGAAGCCCGCACAGAGGCGGCAAGCCAGCCAGTAGCCCAGGCCGGGGCAACCGAGAGCACACAGGAGGGGAGCTCCGGAGTATATATATATATATATATATATATATATATATATATATATATATATATATATATATAAAGAGAATGGCTAAGAGGCGGTTAGCCGTGCTGCTCCTGCCACGTGGCAGCATCTCCCGTGTCCCGCTCAAATAATAGACGGCCCGATGCCATTGCGGCTTGGACTAGAGTCGGTTGCAGGCCAACTCCTAAAATAAAAATAGCGCACAGTCAGCGTCAGTGGCTGACACGAGGGCTGGCCCTCTATGTAGCGAGTAGCTGACAGGTGGGCCCCCAACCACTGTTGACTGTATAATTAATTACATAAACTATTTTTAAATCAAATTAAATCCAAATAACTACAAAAAAATCCTTACAAATTCTAGAATTTTTTTAATAAAACTATGAAAAATATTTAAAACTGCCTAGACCCCAAATAAAAATACTCTGTCTTAAAATAGTCCCAATTGGCCTTATTATAAATTATGAAAGTCATTAAAAGTATATAAACCATAATAAAATAAATATTTAAAAATATCTAATAATATCTAAAAATCATAATAAATTATGATATAGCTAAATAATGCATATATAACCTATCTAGAGGCCATATGACCATAGCTAAATAATGCACATATAACCTATCTAGAGGCCCTATGATCATAAAATTAATCGTAACTAAATAATAATAAAAAAATGGGAAGCGGGTTTACAAGTGTCCCAAATGTAAGAAAAAAAAGGTTTAGGCTAGTGAGCCATAATTAGTTTCTTACCTTCGCTCCGCAGCTGATTGCAACCCAATATCCCTTTATGATCGATTAAGTTCTTTATATGGAACGTGAAGGGTATCGGGAGCCGGGCAACTGCTAATTGCCTACAGGTTATGTGCAGGGTGAACACAGTGGTGTTATTAGCGGTCATTGAACCCAAGGTAGCCAAGAAGCAAATCCATAGGTACCAGTTGTTCTTGGGTTTTAATTTTTTGGTTTTGAATGAGAAGGAAAATATATGGGTGATGCACGTGGACGAGATGAAATCGGTTGTGCTGGACTCTTGTGACCAAGCTATCTCCTTGTCGATCAATCACCTAGAACTGAAGAAGGATGCGATCGTTTCGATTGTGCACGGTAGCAATAACGAAAGGGACAAAAGGTTACTTTGGGCGCATCTATTACAGATCCAGAGCTCAGGATCAGTTCCGTGGATATGTGGTGGACACTTGAACGCCATTGCAAGGGTAAAATAAATGTTAGTCCTGAGGCGTGGATATAGATGGAAAACAGAAATTCAGAAAGCCTACACAGTAGGTGCCACAAATGAGAAGTTTAGCAAGCCTACACAGTAGGTGCCACAAATGAGGAGTTTAGCAAGCCTACACAGTAGGTGCCATAAATGAGGAGTTTAGCAAGCCTACATAGTAGGTGCCACAAATGAGATAGATCTCAAGAACAAAGTTAGGCCTCCCTACTCAGTAGGTGCCTTAAAACCTGAAGAACGAGTTACAGAGAAACAGAAGAAGAAGAAGAAGAAGAGGAGGATTAAATCTGCTGGGGTGTAAAAATACCGATGCTTAAAGCAAGATTCGCCTCTATACGATCCGCTTTCAGGAACCAGCAAGTTCAAGAGAACTTCTGGAACGCTCGTCAGTCAATATTTGTGACTTGAACGGGCTTTCTGAACTTTATGGATTCCCATAATTCTCTTCCTTGGTGCATCTTGGAAAGGAGGCAAGGGGGCTCTATTTATAGAGTGGAGTGAGGCCTCACCATCTCTCATATCCGATGTGGGACTAAAACACCAATACTCTAAAATAAAGTTTAATGTTTTACATCATCCCACAATCAATATAGTCGAGTGCTAGCCCACGCCGTCCCCCTGAACACTCCCGTGCATGCATGAGACAACCTGGAGTCCGTGTCGAGTCTGAGCCCACACAACAAAAATCAACTTACGTCCTTGTTGGAATTAATCATTTTTCTTTTAGTAAAATTACCCACATGGTTCCCTCTTTAGGGTCACCACCCCATGTGCATATCCCAACAACACATACTCATATATATGTTGAGATAACTCATGGTGCTTTTCCAATGTGGGACTAAACTTTACAAAGCATATTGAAAGCAAGCTCTCTTCATGTCAAGGAGCAAGAGCACCAACAATCCCCTACATATCTTATCATATATATGTGTTTAGGGTTGGACGTTCCCTATAGTAACTGTCCATTTTGCATTGGAATAGATGTCACTGACGACTTGAATCTTCCCGTATGGGTTAAATAACAATGCGATACAAGAATGGACTATGCCTTGAATTCTACACCATAATTATAATTCTTTCCACTCACAAAGTGTACTTACATGTGCTTCTGGCTGCATATTAAAGGCCATGTGCCAGCCTAGTTTCGGTGTATGTATTTTGGGCGTCTATAAGTTTACCCTCAAGAGGGCATGTATCTCTATCTATACACTCTAGGTGAGTTCTTTTAAATAGTCCTTGGCATGAAGCCTTACGCTTTCGTACGGTGCTACGCCGCTATGACATGGCTTAAAGCCAAGGCTTTATCCCTAACTGGGTACCTTATCGTAGAGTCATACTACTATAGCATGAGATCACAAGCCTCTTTGTAGTACCAAACTACCCAGCATGAAGCCATGCGCTTTCGTGCGGTGTTACGCCGCTATGACATGGCTTGCAAAGCCGAGGCTTTACCCTACCTGGTACCTCTTCGTGGTGTCATGCCACTATAACATGAGGACACTGGCCTCTTTGTAGTGCTGTCTACCAGTTTTTATTTATAATATACAATATTAGGCTACCTGCCTATAAGCGGTGCTACATCGCAGTGACATGGCTTGCTAAGCTGAAGCATTACCCCTACCTGGGAACCTCATTATGGTGTCACCCCACTGTAGCATGGAGTCCATGAGCTCCTTTGTAGTGCTGTGCTACCGTGCTTCCTGCAAAGCACAACAGACATTCACTCTGTCTGAGAACTCATTAAGGCGTTTAAGCCATCCTCTCCACAGGACATGTTCTTCGTAGAGAACTATAGTAGACAATAGTAGTTATGGGTCCGTATCCCTTTCATGTCCCTCAGGACTATGTACCCACTGTTACCTGATATTTTCCCAATCAGTGGTCCTCCCTTGAACCAAAAGCTAGATGCCTAGTAGATTTCTCTTTGAACTAATAGCATAAAACTTTATGGTAGGATTACACAGATACAATATCAGAATGCCTTTAAGCCCAATTTTCTTGCTGTGTCATCGACCAACTAGCGCCTAAGGCCCTTTGTAAACGGATCCGCCAGGTTCTTCTGACTCTGAACATCAATTACAGCAATAGTTCCCCTTTCAATAAGATCATTTATTGCTCTGTGCTTCAGCTGCACAGTTCTTTTCTTTCCGTTGAAGAGGTCATTTGATGCTACTTGCTGTAGTCGCCTGGTTGTCACAGTATATCGGTACCACCGGTATCTGAGTTCCAACCACTGGAAGAACATACATGAGCTTTCGAAGCCATTCTGCTTCATCTGCTGCAGCTTCTAGTACATAGAACTCAGATTTTATGGAGGAACGAGAAAGTATAGTCTGTTTCTTTGACTTTCACGATATAGCTGCTCCATCCAAGGAAAGAATGTATCCACCTGTGCATCTCTCGCTCTCCACCTTTGAACACCAACTAGTATCACTGAAGTCTTCTACTACTGTCGGATACTCGCTGTAGTGCAGTACATATGTCTGAGTCTTCTTGAGATATCTCATCACCCGCTTCACAGCTTTCTAGTGCTCAATGCCTGCGTTGCTTGTGAACCGACTCAGCATTCCCACGACGAAAGCTATGTCAGCCTTGTGGCAGTAGTTGCGTATATCAAACTCTAGATAACGCTAGAATACTCCAGCTGCCTGACGCTTTACCTCGAATTTGGCTTCAGCTTCTGATCACACCTGTATGGCGTATCCATCTCTGGAAGATCTTGATACCCGTAGCATGTGAGCATCTTCTCAATGTAATAAGATTGTGACAGCGCCACTCCAGTGTCTGTCCGAATGTTCTTTATGCCCAAGATGACATCTGCATCCCCCAAATCCATCATATTGAACTTGGTTGAGAGGAACTTCTTTGTCTCCGTGACATTACCTATATCCGTTCCTAGGATTAGCATGTCATCCACGTACAAACAAACGATAACTCCTCTTCCATCAGCGAACTTTGTGTAAACACACTTGTCCGTCTTGCTAACTCTATAGCCATTTGATCTAATAACTTTGTCAAACTTCTTATGCCACATCTTGGGAGCTTGCTTCAAACCGTACAATAATTTCACTAACTTGCAGACTTTGTCTTCAAGACCTTTGACGACAAATCTATCTGGCTGTTATATGTATATCTCTTCGGTCAGCTCGTCATTCAGGAATGCTGTCTTTATATCCATCTGATGTATCACCAACTTATGTATTGCTTCTAGAGCAATTAGCATTCTGATGGTGGTCATCCGTGCTACTGGAGCGTATGTGTCAAAGTAGTCTATCCCCGGTTTCTGAGAAAACCCCTTAGCTACCAGCCTGGCCTTGAACTTGTCAATAGTTCCATTTGCCTTCATCTTCTTCTTAAAGATCCATTTATATCCGATGGGTTTTGCTCCTTCGGATAGATCTACTAACACCCATGTGTTATTGGAGGTGATAGAGTCATACTCGTCATTCACTGCCTCCTTCCAGAAGATAGTATCTCCGGTCTTCATCGCCTCATCATAGGTAAGCGGATCTGCTTCTACATGATAGGTGACAAAGTCATCTCCGAAGTCCTTTGGTCTCCTCACTCGCTTGGCTGACGGCTCTTCGAGTTCTGGTTCAAACATTGTTTCATCAACAACAATTTTTTCTTGGACTACGCCATCGTTGGAAACCTCAGCTTTTTTGCACCATAATTATTCTCCGAAATGTCCGTGAGAATAATATTTTTGTGCCTTGCAAACTTGTCTTCAAAGTACTCCGCGTCACGAGATTCGATGACATGGTTAGACTCCAAGTCAAGTAATCTTCGAGCGTCACTCTTCTCGGCATACCCAAGAAGATCGTCTTCGTAGTCCTTGTTCCGAGTTTTTGAATCTTCATATCCGAAAGTTTTACGTATGTCAGATACCCCCACACTCGAATAATATTCAAGTTGGGTCTGACTTTGAACCAGAATTCATGAGGAGTAATATCAGAAGTTGCATACGGCACTCTGTTCAGAATGAATGTGGCCGTCAATGTAGCTTCTCCCCAAAAGCACTTTGGAAGACCCACAGTTAACAACATTGAGTTCATCATCTCTGTCAACGTTCTGTTCTTCCTTTCTGCTACTCCGTTGGACTGAGGACAATATGGAGCAGTAGTCTCGTTGATGATTCCATGTTCTTTGCAGAATGATGTAAAATTATGAGATCGATATTCTCTGCCTCGATCACTCCTCAACCACTTGAGTTGTTGTCCAGTTTGCCTTTCAGCTTCAGTCCTGAACTCCTTGAACTTCTCTAATGCTTCGTCTTTTGTTTTTATCAAGTAGACGAACGCGTACTTTGAGAAGTCGTCGATGAAGGTTATGAAATACTTCATCCCGGCCTTCATGGAGAATTATTTGAAGTCATAAATATCGGAGTGCACCAACTCCAGAAGATCTGTGCTTCGATTGACCCGATGAAAGGGTTTCCTCATGATCTTAGTCTGAGCACACACTTCATATTTCTCCACCTTTCCCCCACATTTGGAGATAAGTCCTAGACTAGACATTTTATTTATTCTTATACAATGGACATGTCCTAGTCTATTATGCCACAACTTAAGAGTATAAGCAGAATTAGAAATTGCATTAATGTTCTCTGACTGGGTTACAAGCTGGAGTTTAAACATTCCTTCGATATAGAAGGCTTTTTTGAAGTACATTCCTTTCAGGGGCATCACCATCTGGCTAGCATTGATGTCCATCCTCAGGCCTGCGTTGCAAAGCAGGCCTCCAGAGATCAGGTTCTTGGCAATCACGGGAACTTGCTTCATACCTTAAAGCGTCAGAGTTTTCTCGGATGTCAGCTTCAGCTCCCCCATCTCGATCCCTTGAACTTCAGCTTGTGCCTGGTTTGCCACATCACCTTCTCAGAGGTTTGCTGGTATATGGTGAACCATTTCATGCTTGAGCAGACATGACAGGTGGCACCAGTATCTACCCACCAGTCAGAGTCAGCCCCCACCGAAGTGACCTGAGCAATTATAGCTATTCCATCAGTAATCAATAAAACCTTATTAGGCTCACCTTGCTGTGACTGCTTGGGCTTGGATCTACATTCACTCTTGTAGTGGCCCTTCTTGCCACAGTTAAAATAAGTCACATTGGACTTGGGCTTCTTCTGTTTGAAAGACGGTCCCTTCACTTTCAGATTAGTGAAGTCTTTCTTGTGGAGAGAAGACGTCTGCTTCTCCTTGGAGTCTCTCGTCTGCACCAGATTGGCCTCGGCCAATTGTTTGGACAAAGCGTCCATCTTCTATTGAGAACGCATCTCGTCCTCAACATAGATTTCTTGCAAGAGATCTTCCAGACTGATCTCGAGTTTCTTCAGAAGCATTCTTGCATAGAACGTATTCCATCCAGCAGAAAGTTTCGAGACGATCCCTCCAACGACAAACTTGTCGACGAGGGACATCTTTTCATCGTCCAGTTTCTGACGAAGTTTCAGAAACTCCTTCACTTGAGGAAGCATCGCCTTCTCGTCTTCAAAGAGCCACTTGTGATATTTTTTGACAAAAAATATCTTGCTCCTATTTTTGTCTTTCTCTTACAGCTTTTCTACATACTCCCATATTTCTTTGGCACTATCCTTCTTTGAGTAGGATTCTGCCAGGGAATCCTTCATAGCCTTTAGGATCAGAAGCCTACAAATGCTATTGTCCCTTCTCCATTTAGTCTGAAGTTTTGTAGCACAGTTATAGCGGCAACAGACCCAGTATCTAGAACAGTAGGTTCCTCTTCAAAGAGCACGTGATCAACGTCTCAGAGTTGAAGGGTAAGAAATACATTTCTCTTCCAGACTTGATAATGCTCTCCATTAAACTTTTCTAACTTGCAGTAGTCAGTTTGGAGGAGTGAAGCATTAATGTTTTCCATCATACTAATTTTGCTTTGAGATTGTTAGTCCCGATACGTAGATATAGATGGAAAACATGAGTTCAGCAAGCCTACACAATAGGTGCCACAAATGAGGAGTTTAGCAAGCCTACATAGTAGGTGCCACAAATGAGGAGTTTAGCAAGCCTACACAGTAGGTGCCACAAATGAGGAGTTTAGCAAGCCTACACAGTAGGGGCCATAAATGAGATAGATCTCAAGAACAAAGTTAGGTCTCCCTACTCGGTAGGTGCTTTAAAACCTGAAGAATGAGTTATAGAGAAACAGAAGAAAAAGAAGAGGATTAAATCTACTGGGGTGTAAAAACACCGCTGCTCAAAGCAAGATTCACCTCTATACGATCCGCTTCCAGGAACCAGCAAGTTCAAGAGAACTTCTGGAACGCTCGTTAGTCAATATTTGTGACTTGAACGGGCTTCCTGAACTTTACAAACTCCCTTAACTCTCTTCTTTGGTGCATCTTGGACAGGAGGCAAGGGGGCTCTATTTATAGAGTGGAGTGAGGCCTCACCATCTCTCATATCCGATGTAGGACTAAAGCACCAATACTCTAAAATAGAGTTTGATGTTTTACATCATCCCACAATTAACATAGTCGAGTGCTAGCCCACGCCTTTCTCCCGAACACTCCCGTGCATGTACGAGACAACTTGGAGTCCGTGTCGAGTCCGAGCCCGTACAACAACAATCAACTTACGTCATTGTTGGAATTAATCATTTTTCTCTTAGTAAAATCATCCACATGGTTCCCTCCTTAGGGTCACCATCCCATGTACATATCCCAACAACACATACTCATATATATGTTGAGATAACTCATGGTGCTTTTCCAATGTGGGACTAAACTTTACAAAGCATGTTGAGAGTAAGCTCTCTTCATGTCAAGGAGCAAGAGCACCAACAATAAAGTAGCGGTGCCATCCCACCCGACATGGCATCGATACAAGACTTTAGGAATTTTCTAATAGCTGCGGGGGTCGAGGACCTTCCTTCTTCGGGGTGTAAATTCACTTGGTGCAACTCGCAGGCAGGGGAGAAGCGTCAATGGTCACGTCTGGACCGTGTCTTTGTTGACCATTCCTAATTGGACTTGGTTGGCGCATCTAGGATTGTGCACTGAAACCGAGCAGAATCAGACCATGCCCTCCTTTCTCGTGTCCGTGGGATCTTCGAATTCTAAGATGGGTAAAGGGTTTTGCTTCCTCTCTTTCTATCTCAAATGCTCGGGGTTTCTCCAGGTCGTCCATGTCGTATGGAACTCGGTGAACCATCCCAACAGTTTGGTCAGGATAGGGATCCGTTTGGTGGCCACTAGAAGAGATTTGTCCTGTAGTTTTCAAACCTTCGGGAACATCTTTGAAGAGGTCTGGAAAGCAGATAGTGTGGTATCCATAGCAGAGTAGATGTTCTACGGAGACTCTAACGGCACTAGTAGAGCGCATCTGCAGGAGGCGAAGGCATTATTGAAGCAAAAATTGGGCATAGAAACTAATTTTTGATGTTAAAAGCCAGGCTAAAATAGGACTTCGAAGGCGACTGGAACACAGCTTTCTTCCATTAGTGTGTGAAGAATAAGAGGAGGAAATTGTGCATCCATCGGATCGTTAAGGTCGAGAATCAGGTTACTGAGGATTTGGCGGAGATTAAATCAGAATCTTTGAAGAGGTCTGGAAAGCAGAAAGTGTGGTATCCATGGAAGAGCAGATGTTCGACGGAGACTTTGACGGCATTAGTAGAGCACATTTGCAGGAGGCGAAGGCATTATTGAAGCAAAAATTGGGCATAGAAACTGATTTCTAGTGCTAGAAAGCCAGACTGAAATGGGACTCCGAAGGCGACCGGAACACAACTTTCTTCCATTTGTGTGTGAAGAATAAGAGGAAATTGTGCATCCATCGGATCCTCAAGGTCGAGAGCCAGGTTACTGAGGATTTGGTGGAGATTAAATCGGAATCGATTGAGTTTTTCTCCAAACTTTTCCAAAAATCAACTATCTCAAAAGATGATAATTTTCTGTCTGTGATCCCTGCTCTGATAACTCCAGAAGACAACGAACTGCTGACAGCACTGCCCACAATGGAGGAACTAGAAGGTGTTGTGAAGGCCTTAGACAATGGTAGCTCGACTGGTCCTGACGGGTTCGACGACGAGTTCTGCAAGCATTGTTGGAAGATTACCAAAGGTGATCTGCTGGAGGCGGTTCATCTATTCTTCTCTGGCGCTACATACCCGAGCCCTATCGAGTACCCACATTGTGCTTATTCCCAAGACTGACAACCCGATCTCTTTTGCAAATTTCAAACCGATCAGTTTGTACAATTTCTTTAATAAGGTTATATCAAAACATTTATCGAATAGACTTGCTTTTGTCCTTCCTAAGTTTATTTCTCTGGAGAGAGTGGGTTTATCAAAGGCAGGGAGATAACCGACAACATCGTGCTTGCACAAGAGCTTCTAGCGGACATAGCGAATAAGAAGAGGGGAAAAAACATAGCCATCAAGCTGGAACTTGTTAAGGCGTATGACAAACAAGATTGGCAATATTTATTGTGGGTTTTGAGGAGCTTTGGGTTCAGCAACCTTTGGCTAGAGCTTGTGTACCATTCTATCAGCAACTGCTGGTTCTCGACTATTATCAACGATGAAGCGACATTTTCTTCAAGTCCTCCAGGGGTCTCAGACAAGGCGACCCCTTATCTCCAACATTCTATATCATTGTCGCTGAGCCTTGAGTAGGAATCCTCATAGAGTGGGGGTCCCGTGAGCAATATTCCTACTCCACCCTATTGGTTGTCCGATAATTACACATTTGGGGTACGCTGATGATATTTTGGTGTTCTGCTCCGGTAACAAGCGGGAAGTGAGTGCTCTGCCCTATCATAGGAGTTTTGAAGACTTTCGAAAGGGTGTCGGATCATACTTTTAGTATGCCGAAGAGCAGTGTTATTATCGATCCTTCTTTTCCGATTTGGTCGCGTAGTAGCCTTATCGATATTATTGGCTTCTCGATTCAGCATCCTTTGTTTGTCTATCTGGGCATTTGATTCTGGTCGGGAGGCGTAGTGATGCGATGTTTAACCCGTTTGTGAGGTGAAGAAGATTGCTGACAGGCTTTTGGGATGGCATAATAGGCTACTATCCCTTGGGGATAAAATTATGCTTATCCGACACATCTTGTCCTCCATTCTGATTTTCACTCTTGCGACGTGTTCTCCTCCTAAGTTCGTTATGGTGCGGATTGAGATGTTCTCCTCATCTGCATTGGGGGTCTAAGGAAGGTGTCTTCTGCATGGCAAGCTGGAAAACGATAGTTAGGCCAAAATCGAGGGCAAACTTGGAGTGCATGTAATCCCCCTATTTTTTGGATATTATTTTTATTTATTTAATATAGATTTTTATATTTTAAACAAAATTTGTATATTATGGCTATGGACGTACTTTTCCTCACCTTTGATTTTTGGAGCACGAGACATGCCAATCTTTCGAAACGTCCTTTATGAGTTTTGAAGTAACATGTTGACCTTTAATTTGGTGTATCATGTTCCATTCAAACTTATTCCCTAACATTCTTTTCACTTTGCACAACTTCGGGTAAATTTAGGTCTGTTGACCATTTACCGTAATTCCAGACCTAACTTCCAATTTGAGTTCGGAACTCGGCTTAGATCAAAACCATTTGACCCAATATATAGTTTTGTCCATTTGAGCCTATGACACATCTGCCAAGGGTGTGCCACTTAATCAAGTTTTCATGTGCTATTTATTTGCGAATGACACATTAGACTCATTAGTTGATTTCAAGTTCTATTTGACTAGAAAATATATTGGGACCCAACCTAGCCAATCCCACTGAGTAGAGCCATGACTAAGCGGTCATGACTTAGTAGAATTATTTTGAATTATTTATAGGATTTTGTACAATCTAATAGTTTAACTTACAATTATATATATATATATATATATATATATATATAATATATATATATATAATACTAATATCTATATATCTATATATATATATATATAATACATATATATATATATATATATAATATATATATATATATATATGTAGTATGTATGTATGTATGCTCAGGAGTTTACTGCATTTATACTGCTACAAGGTTTATATACATATTTTAATATGATTACAAGAGATTTATATAGTTTAATTTAATATATATATATCAAATATTTGGGATCAATCTATATAATAAAAAAATACACTTTTATAGATTTATTACCTTATATGCATATATGTGTATATTATATATAGATATATAATATCTTATATATATTTTATAGATATTATATATATATTATATATATATATAATTATTATATATATATATTTTGTATATATATATAAAATATATATATATATATATATACATATATTAATATATTATAATATATATATATATATATACACACCAATTAATATAGACACCAATTAATAAATCCCTAAAACCTAACCTACCTTGACCTATCTCTCCCCGACACCCCTCAAACGCAAAAGCCACAGTAGCAACGACAATGGTTGCGCACCACCGTGCCACCTCAGCAGCAATAGCCACAGTGCGCCACCATGTGGCACGCCACCATGTGGCACGCCACCATGTGGCACGCCACCATGTGGCACGCCACCATGTGGCACGCCACCGTCACGACCACCCAGGCCACCGATGGGCGCACCCCCACGCGTGGCTAGGCGCGGCTATGCTGTGCACAACCACGTACGGGAATGCAGTAGCAGCGGCACCAATACGCCATCGCGACCACTTCCCTGGCCTAACACTACGGGCTGCCATCGCATGTCGCTGGCACAGGCACGGCCAGCGAGCGCAGCCAGCATGTGCACAGTAGTCACGGCATCGACCGCGACGTCGGCCAATTATGACGATAACAACGGCCCCGACATACGCTGGCAACCCCGACAAACCACCCTCGGTGTGTCCCCGTCATCCTTGATGCACGACAGAGTCGATTCGTGCATTTTGCACGAGATCCCGCCGTGACGCGCGCAAATTCAAGTTTATAATCGTATTTCGGGACAACAACTTGGACGCCTTTTCTAGACAATCCGATCGTTGGATCGTCGATCCGATTCTTTCGTCTTATTTTTGGTATAACCCCTTCACTCGCCTCAATTTCAACCATTAATTCGATCGTTTGATAGACTAAAACCGGCCACCACGTTGATCATTTAAAATACATTTATTTTAGACAGTTTTATGGAGTCAACTTTGTGGATTTATTTCTATCTTCGAAGCTCTGTTTGACAAACCACCAACTCCAATGCATAGCATGTATGACCACCTTCATGCCATAAAAATTTTAGTTTCAATAGAATGTCGTTTGGTTGGTTAAAATTGACGCCAAAGTTGGTCTCTCGAAATTGTAATTTCTAACATATAAAATTATGATTTTGAACCCGGGACATCGGATTCCAAATCTGACTAGTCTCTAGGTTTGGCCTCCGCATATACCCATGTCTTCCCAATAGTCCAAGCATATCGTAGCAGGCAACTATCTGAAAAATAGGTTTCCAGTCAGGAATAGAACGAGTACAATTAATTGAGTGCAGTTTCAAGTATATGTTAACTACTATAAGACAATGGTTAGTCATAAATTACATGATGAGAAAACCATACAAAAGTAACAGGAAACATGAAGGATGGCAGGCAGGAAAATATATGACAATATGTAACAAGTAGAACAGAAGAATATAACTATCTATTGAAGTACTCTTTCGATATATGATCGGTCCGGGCAATTACACCACAAGGTCTAAGTTAATTATCAAGGTCTACTTTATTTATCAAGGTCTATTGTGCAAAAAATAAATCATGAGCTAAGGTCTGATCACATATCTATTAGTACTTCCCTGTCTCGATACCATATACAAGAAAGGAAGCATGTCATGTACAGAAAATATGAGGTGTCATCGTGTGAGAGCGTGTCATGAATCAAGTATGATATAACTGAATAATGTGATATGGAATTAACAATATTGAAATAAACAATAATGTACTCGCCTAGGTCCTTTGCTGGTAAAGCCGATAGTACCATATCATTCAGAATACCAGTTGGCTAGGGGTAGCACGCAAACTAACAACGTCCAACAACTCAGTGCTACAAGAGTCAAACTCCCGTAATTGTCTCTGGACAGAGGCAAAATCGTAATTTTGGATCAAAATGATATCCATCGTTGGACCCGCTTTGCACCGAACTGCATGCCAGTACCTACGATCTCTAAAGCCATCAAACTATATGTCTACGGATCTGATTTGACGATACAAACCCAACCGATGTCCAGAGTTAAATTTTGGTAGGCTGTCCACAAATTTGCCTATTGGATCGGGTCGTAGGCCTGCCAAAGTAGCATTTCGGTCGACATTCTCAGAATTGGACCAAACATGGCACACAGGACCAAAAAAATAATATGGTCTTGTTGGTGCAAGTTTTATCTCGAGAAGACGAACGTGCACGAAGTTAGGGACTAGTTTGTAAAAGGGCCGATACGGGATATCTCGATCGATACGTCTCAATTTTGCCGCGCACACACAACGAAATTGAGTTCTGTCAAATCCCACACGTCGACAAAATCCATACGCGTCTTTCGTTGCTCATAGATTGCGACCGTGTCGCCCAGTTTGACGCGATGTACTGCGTATCGAAAAGAATTTGAATTTTTGAAAATAGTTTTCGTAGATTTTCCCGTGACTTCCTACTGATTTATCTCTCTGTACAATTAACTAGAATTAAATATAATAATAAGTTTTCCATGTCCTTTATGTTGTCTAAATTATAGTTTAAGTTGTCTCCAAGAATTTTCAATGGATTGCCATTAATTGACCTTCCAACATGGGTGTTTGGATTGTTCTACGAACTGTTCAAGAACAATTTGTCGTCGAAGTTTGGGTCTCTCTCCTAGACAATTTGTGGTGATGGATTAAAATCTAATTGAAGGGGTCAAGAGGTGTATAGGTTGTGTGCATACCAAGGAAGTTTGATCGAAAAATGGTGGTAGAGCGGTCATGGAGAAATTGCAATGCAAAGTGGCTCTGCACCTCTGCTGCTGCTGTATGCTGCTAATGTAAGCCAACTTTCCAAATTTTATTTTTTTTAATTTTATTTGTTTATGATTAATTTTATGGTCATTGGGAGTCATGCCAAAGCTTGTAGGTGGGCTATGACCATATAAGGTCATATGACCTCTAGATAGCTTATATATGTATGTTTAGCTATTTTATATTTTTCTACAATTTTTGGATATTTTTTGGTATTTAATATTTAAGGTTTGATTATTTTTAAGGACTTTCAGGATTTACTGTAAGGTCATACGGGGGTATTTCTGGACCAGATTATTTATTTGGGCTCTAAATGACTAAAATATTTTCTAGAATATTTTAGAAGTTTTCTAGATTTTTTTAGAATTTTTGGTAATTTTTATATAATTAAAAACATATAGAAATTATATTTTACAGGCTTTGGGAATTTACTGTGAGGTCACACGATGATATTTTGTGTTGAAATATTTTTAGATTCTAGACACTTAGAAACATTTTCTACAATTTTTAGAATTTTTCTGTATTTTTTTGCAATTATTTTGATTTATTTGGACTTAAAATAATTTTTAAATGATTTTTTGAATTAAATAAATAATTATCCAGTCATCCACCCAGGGGGCCCACCTGTCAGCGCCCGCTACAGTAACCGTCTCTCTTTCCTAATATATGCATTATTCACAAACCCCAATTAATTATAGCCTCCTCCTTTGTGGTTTGATCTTGGTGATTCCTCACTTTCCGAGACGATTGCGGAGAGCCACGACCTCGGATTCGCGCGCCATTTTTATCAGATTCGTCTTGAGGTAAATTTCCTGAATATATAATTATTTTCATCAAATCTAAATCTTAATTTCTGTAAAATTCATAGAGTATTAGTTGCCTGAAACTTGACACGGTTTCGATGTTTTCGATTTCGGTAGAACCAGAAATTGAAATCACCAACCGTTTGAAATTTCGGAAAGTTAAACACAGAGCTATACGACATATATTTTTTTAGAAATTAATTCGTTCATCTAGTATTTTAGTTATTCTGTTGAACTCTGAATGATCGGTTAATCACCGTTTTTGTCACGATTAGCCATAACGGTGACATCTTTTGACCAAAACGTGATTTTGTGGCATGGTTGATTCTAGCGCACTCGTGGCACTGAAATCTACCAAGGTGCACTTTCAGAATCTAGAGTTCACAATTTTTGACTAGATAGTCAACGGTACGCCTCGATTTGCGTGTGTGTAGTTTTCAAAAATTTAAAACAGGACTTTTAATGGCCAAACTTATATGTTTAGATTATATTTAGATTATTATTTGGTTAAATGATATTTTTAAGTGATTTATTCTAAAATTAAATATTATTAGTTTAGTAACCCTTTAGCACTTATTCTATGAATTTAGAATTAGAACCTTAGAATTGACTTGTGGTTTTCGTGCATGGTTCGTGGTACGATGTGTATAGGTTGACAGCTTCTAGATCGACAATTCCTTATCCTCGACTTGTGACTACGATTTATGCAAGGATTCAGACAAGTACAGTATTGCATTTATGTTTTAGTTCATTATAATGTTTCTCTTATTTCCTTGTTTGATATCCGTTGAGACATTGCTTGATATTTGTTGAGACACGATTATGACACCGTAGTTATTCTATCCTTCTTAGTGTATCATTGACCGTTGTTAGAGAGTCGGGAGGGGAAAACTCGGTAGTACGTGAACAAACCCAACTATTTTGATTGTGGATAGCTAAGTCATACACCCCACGTATGAATTAGCCGTATCCTATTATGGATAGCCATCGTATGATGTGCCGTATTAGCCCAGTCGTTCACATATTAAAAGATATTTCACACACACATAGTTGTTCATATTTTTTCCTTATCTAGTTCTAGTTCATATCTTGTTAGTACATATCTTGTTAGTACATACCTTGCTAGTTACATTCTGCTAGTCATATCTTGCTAGTGCTAGTTCATATCCTGTTAGTTCATATCTTGCTAGTTCTTTATATATGCTTTGCCATCATGGTTTCTTGTTGTTCAACTTATTTTGGACTAACAACATTAATTGCAATATGGTTGTACTCTACTCCTTTCATGACTGGATTATTGTTATAGGTGAGGATGACGTGTCTACTTTTGCACTATAGACCATACGAGGGGGAGATAGAGACTCGAAGGCCAACCATAGAAGACTAGTTAGATGTGTGGAAGTTTTTTTATAATTGTAAAAGCTTATATTCTTCTCAAATGTAAAACTTCTAAATTTGTAAAGTTGATTTAGTTGTTGTGAATGAGCAGTTAGTATTTATGAGCATTTTGTTTATTGTGGTCTAGACAGCGTACTACCGTCGAACCGCGACGTAGGCTGGGCTTAGTCACACACTCGTATCCCGAAAAGCGGGTACGGATCGTGACAAGTTTTATGGTAGCCTATGCAGGTTTATTTTCGCAAAAGATTGCGAACTTGTGGTAGTACTTAAGTTAGTCGTACTACTGCAAGCCTGCAACTAGGATGCTCATTCACAATTAGTTTTGATTTGATTTGTGAGAATGAATAGGACTAGGAGTCCCTTATTCAATTTGGACCCTTGGATAATTAAGATTGTTAAATCGGCCATGTGATTTAGCCAATAATTTATTGAAGTCTAGGCATGGATAAATCGAAGAATTTTTTAAGAGAATATGTTATTTGTTTTGACATGTTGGTAGGATCCAAGGTGGGTAGAATATACGTTGGTAAGTTAGGCCTTCATAGAATTCAATTCCTAATTTAGAACATTTGTGCCATTTTATCTTTTGCCTTCTCTAAAACTCGTTTTATTCTCAAAACTATTTTACGATCATTTTTTTCAATTCCTAATCTTTGTCAATTATCTATATATTAATTTAAGTCATCTTCGTTCATTTTGTGGTCATTTATTTTCAAAACTGATACTTTTACTCAAGAACAGATACTTATATTTTCTTATCATGATCGACTTATTTGAATTATTGAAGTTTTTTGAAATTCTTATGGATATAGTGAAATAATTTTTGGTGACATACAATGGTAAAGCAGATGTGCACTATCCCCATTTATTTGAATTATGGAGACTGCGGGTTCACTGCAATCAGCAGCGCACTGGCGTGACATGACCCTAAGTTGAAATAATTTTAAGTATGTGTAGGTTGTCGAATATTACTAAAACTATATCCTAGTTGTATATTGATTTGATTTATTATGTCAATATGGGTAGAGTTGATAAAGTGTTCGATAATATATTATACTTGAGTCATGAAACCAAGGGTTCACAGCAGCCAGATGTACACTGGCGATGTATGGATTCTCGGTTAAATGACTTCGGATATACTTATGATTTTCGAATATCATAGCTACTATATCTTTTATTGGCATACGACTATTAATTTTTTTTCTTTCAAATTTATTTGATGTCTTATTTCTTGTTACCACCTTCTCTACGACTAGTAGTTCTTTATTTCTCTCATATTTTTCTATTTTTGAATGGTCATCTTTTAAACCTATTTGATTTTCTTCCACTATATTTCTAAAACGTATTTAGATTTTGATTCTATACGCCGGATCAATTTTGATCATTTATCACAGTATTTTTTGATCATATTCTTTGTCGTGCTTATTCATATCGATTGGTCGTGTCATATTTTGATGATATTCTTGGTTGTGCCGATTTGTATCTTTTAAAATTTTGAGGACAAAATTTTTCTAAGGTGGATAGATTTGTAAGCCCAATTCCAAAATTTTTATTTTTTAATTTTATTTATTTATGATTAATTTTATGGTCATTGGGAGTCATGCCAAAGCTTGTAGCTGGGCTATGTCCATTTAAGGTCATATGACCTCTAGATAACTTATATATGTACTGTTTATCTATTTTATATTTTCTACAATTTTTGGATATTTTTGTATTTAATATTTAAGGTTTTATTATTTTTAAGGAATTTCAGGATTTACTATAAGGTCATACGGGGGTATTTCTGGATCAGATATTTTATTTGGGCTCTAAATAACTAAATATTTTCTAGAATATTTAGAAGTTTTGGATTTTTTTAGAATTTTTGGTAATTTTTATATAATTAAAACCTATAGAAATTATATTTTATAGGCTTTGGGAATTTACTGTGAGGTCACACGATGATATTTTGTGTTAAATATTTATTTAGATTCTAGACACTTAAAATATTTTCTACAATTTTTTTAGAATTTTTCTGAATTTTTCTGCAATTTATTTTGATTTATTTGGACTTAAAATAATTTTTAAATGATTTTCTGAATTAAATAAATAATTATCTAGTCATCCACCCAGGGGGGGCCCACCTGTCGGCGTCCGCTACAGTAACCGCCTCTCTCCCTCTCCTAATATATGCATTTATTCACAAACCCCCAATTAATTATAGCCTCATCCTTTGTGGTTTGATCTTGGTGATTCCTCAACTTCCCGAGACGATTGCGAAGAGCCCCGACTAGGATCGCGCGCCATTTTTTTATCGGATTTGTCTCGAGATTAAATTCCTGAATATGTAATTTATTTTCATCAAATCTAAATCTTAATTTCTGTAAAATTCATAGAGTATTAGTGTCAGTCCCTGTTTTTCAAATTGGTTTAATTAGTGTAATTAGATGTTAATGACCTATTAGCTTTAAAATGATTTAATAAATTATTAGAAATTTTCTAGAATTTTTAAATGATTTTAAATGAGTTTTAATTACTAAAAATATAAGTTTGCAATTTCATAAAATATTTTAATTAAGTTTTACAATTATTTAGATTGTTTAATTGTTGTTTGCAATTTCCTATTTCTATGCAAATTAATTTGCATATATGCATGGCGGGAGGGGATTTGCAAATTCATTTTGTATTAATTAATAGGAGGGACCTATTGTTATTTCCTAAAACCTAGGGGCCTAATGCTAAACCACCGTCACCCCCCCCCCCCCCTCCCCCCCCCACGTTCTCCCAACTGCCCCCGACGACCGACGACTGGCGACTGACACGCACGGCCGACCTAGCCATTGAAACCGACCTCTCCCCCTATAAATACCCCCCCCCAAGACTAAACCCAACCCTAGAACACCACCACGACCCCCACAGCGCCGCCTCCACTCTTTCTTCCCCGACGAGAACCTAACCCTAACCCTAACTCCGCGGACCCTAGCGCCACCCCCACAGCCGCCTACACCACCATCAACCACCACCGACGAGTTCGCCACGCCAAGGCGAGGGCAGCGCCAAACCCATCGCCGCGACGCCGACGCTTCCTCCACCTGTCGTCGTACCAACAGCCCGCTCGACATGGACACGTACGTGTCAGTTCTGTTTCGTGTCGAATTTGTGTCTCGTACTCACCTATGTGACTCGCCAGGACACGAGCAACGCGATGGTAAGTCAGGACACGACTGACTTGGGTCGTGCATGTCGTGCAGGCCAGGACACGGGGACTCAGCTGTTCTTCGTGTCCCTAACAGTCAGGACCGAAGTTTGGGCTATCGAGTTAAAAACCCATTAACCTAAAAAATCTAACCTAAAACTACTCTAACCCATTCTCTAACACATGACCGGGCTGACCCCCTGGCCAGCTCGAGCGCGTCAAACCCGACCCCCCTTGGCCAAGTTCGAGCCCCCCTTTGGTTTGTTGTTTATTTTATTTTTGTTTTGTTTTATTTTA